>CBVK0101147066.1:0-11189 GCA_900067695.1 Picea abies | reverse complement strand
GGAATAACATCACATAAAATTTCATCTCTGTATCCCCCTATCTTAAATTCCACTAAACATTGTTGAGTGGTAGTTACCTGATCTCCTTTTTGCAACCATGAGACTGTGTATGGGCTTGGATGTGAAACTGTCTCAAATTCCATCTTCTCCACCATTTCTATGCATACTAGATTATTTTTGCTTCCACTATCCACTATTACCTTGCATACCCTACCCTTGGTCTTGCAAGAAGTTCTGAATAAACTGTTTCTCTGGACTGGATTCTCCACTTGTTTCTTTGGATTCAAGAGAATTTTTCGCATCATTGAGGATCTTCCACCTTTTTCATCTTTTTGCCTCAACATTTCACCTTTGCACTTCTAAAATGTGAGATTCTCCTCCTCCATATCTTTTTCTATCAGGACATTAAAATGATTTGTGTCCGATCTTTCCACAGACAAAGAACTTTATCTCACCTCCTCTTCCTCTTCCTCTTCCTCTTCCTCTTGCTCACGAAAAATTATTCTTATCGGCATGTTTTCTTCCCTGTGAACTTCCTCCTCTTTCAGGGTGAGTATGAGGTTTATTTTCTTCATCCTTGGGCTTCTATACTCTGTCCTGGGCAACTACTTTTCCTCTGCTTTGAATTCTACCTCTTCCCCTTTGAATTTTCTTTTAGACCTATTTCTCTTCATCCTTCAAATCCATTTGATAAGCATCTTCTACATTATTGATTGTTACCATGCTCATCTCATCTTGAATGTCATATACTAGACCATTCATGTATCTTGTGACGTTTTCATCATCACTTTCATGATGACCAGCTCTAATGTTTATCCTGTAGAATTCTTCAGTGTACTCCTTCACTGTCATCACTTTCTATCTCAAATTATGCATTCTTCAAAACAGATTAATTTGGTAATCTCTGGGCGTAAACTTGGATTTCATATTTGCGACCATCCTATCCTAGATTTTGATTTTTTTCTTGCCTTTGCAACACCTGTCAGCCTACAGTTCATCCCACGATAGTTTTGCATGCCCTCTCAATCTAGTGACAACATGTTTAACTTTCTTATCCTCCTTGACATCCTCATAGTCGAATTATTTATCTATATCTCTAAACCAATCTAGCATCTCCTCAACATCTGAGTTTCCTTCATACACTGGAATATCCATCTTTTCTCTAGCACCTATTCTTGCAGCAACTCTAAATAGACATTCTTCTGCAGCATCTTCGACTACAACTTCTTCTTCATCGAGTATAGCTTCATTTTCATTCTTGGATTCACTGACATCTCCAACATCAGTTATCCATTTTTGTGATGTCTCCATAGCATCTAGTCTAGCATGAAGTTATCTCATTTCCATTTCCATGGTTGGGTCGAGCATTGGTCTATCTTGATGTCTTATTGGTGGCATTGTTTTAAACCGACTTCTCCACTACAGAATTCAAATTCTGAGTTTTGATACCACCTGACATAGCACTTCTACCTCAACAGGTTCTTCTCGACCTCTCGGTCTAAGGATCATTCTCTATCTCCCCTTGAGTCTGATTGACTCTTTGATTCCCACAGGAATCTTCAACACACAAGTGTTTCCACAAGTCCTTCTTCAAAGTTACGTCTACGTGAACATGCACAAAGTACAAACTCTTACCTACATGACCAACTTATGTGACCACAACCTTTGCTCGTAAAGGTATTTCAGGGTTCGTGACTTCGCAGTCCTTGATGTGAGTTTCTCTGACTCCTTCGATATTCAAAACCCCAAAAAGGGTTAACATATCTTCAGTTCCTCCCTTGACTTTTCCTGATGTGGCCCTCAACTGTGACCTGAGGCCAAATACTTCAGCACCTCGAGATTTCACCTATCAAAGATTTTCAATGCAACAACCTCCCTTCACCAATACACGAAATCACGAAACCTCTCACCACAGATCAATAGCTTGGAACTTCCCAAAATGTGATGGTCCTGATCCTATCAGAACTTCGCCAATCGGGAATTTGCAACTCTTGAATCTGAGTCACAACATCTCCACGCCTCAAATTCTAAAATGATGAAATTCAAGCATGAGATAAACGACTCCCGTCGATCCAGATCCAATGACCACTACTCCTCCTAATCTTATGAGTGCTAAAAACACTCAACCCTAACCTTCTCACTGATATGCAAGATCTAACGGTCCACGAGACTTTGACGATTCTCCCTCTAAGAATTTCAACCGTTCGTTTAGGTTTCTCAAAGATTTAGGCCCAAATACTTGGAGTCCTTTTGTCCTGAGCTTAACTTCTACAAGGTGACTTCAGACCTCATCCTTCCTTCAAACTCCTTCCAAATCCCTACCCTTCATTAGCTTTGTTCTACTACAACTCAAGGATTTCTAAAGGATCTTTGCACACACTCCTTGCGACATTCCCAATAACCTCTGGTTACATCACACTTCCAACTCTGTGCACTCCTTGCCATAACAATTCTTCAATCTTTTCCTTCGTTGGAAAGGTCTATGACTTCAACCAGTCTGTGCACACCTTGCATGGATCTGTGCTATACCTACACTTCATTTGGTATGAGAACAACAATATCTCTCCTGATCTTCTCTGAGATAAAACCCAGAACTCGTCAACGCACTCCTTGAAGGAATTCTCAGGAGGAGAAATAATTGAAACTCATATTCCTTCTCTCACAGACTTCATACATTCAACATGAAACCACGAGCATACATAGGCATATATAATTGAAACAAATGCATAACAGAGAATAAAAGCAAACTATAAACATACCATTCAAATAGATGTAAACAACAACCACCACAACACCATGAATTTGGATCAAATTTTTCTTTATATTAATCCAAGTGTATTTGTACATGGGTTCTATAGCAACAACTATCTGGTTATACAACTCTACAATCTTTGTTCTTCTCCCCTCTCTTGCTCTACAACTTAAAAAAAATCAATACAACATGCGAGGGAGCTTTCTAGAGTTTTCCCTCCTACACTCTAAGCTATCTAATCTGGAATTAAAAGCTATCTACTTTACATTCATTACAATTAAATGCCTCCATAACTGACAGATGAGAGAAATGCTCAAGATCTGTTTACAATCTCCAAAACATAAATTCAAATACATCCTTCTAGCTGTAACATTAATGTTTCGTCTTTTGAAATTCAAAATGTCTTCAAAATGTGTGATGGTGTGTTTCCAGTTGTCCTTTGCTCTTGCGCTTGTTTTTTTGTCTTGATTACAATGCTGCTACATCAGGGTACAACATAAGGAAAGGGTCAACATAGGGATTCAAAAATATTGTGTCCTATGGATAAAGTATCTTCATAGTAGTCTATAATATTCAAGGTGTCATCCATATTTCCTTATCATACTCCAAACCCCCCATGCATTACCATAATACTACTAAATCCCTATGGTAACCCTTGGTTCTGAAGACATAAACCCTAGAACCCTTAGCATTGGATATACTAAAAATTCATATCCTCCTTACCAAGATGATCTTTCCTTCACATGTTATAAATTTCTAAATAATAAAATCTACATGTTTCCAAGAAAATACCAATAAATTCCTTTGAATTCCCCTCTTCCAAACATTTGGCATGTGTAGTGGTGTGGTTACAAATTGGGACCAATTGTGATCTTGTAATTTCAATTTTTTGGACCACCTTTTTCCTTTAAGTGAAATCATGTAACTCCATTAATACTTCCTTCATCGATAATGAATGTCAAGACACTCACAATGGTCATTCAACCACTAAAATATTGGGAAGATTCAAATGCCACTGCTAATTCCACTACTTGAAATCTCTTAGAGAATTCCAACCACCCTACTCAAGAAAAGATAGTCATGGATTTGGGATATTATTGAATAATTTCAATGCTACCAGGCTCTATCCTATTCATTCATGCTCCTATGGCTCTATAATTCTCACTAAATGCTTATTTTTTTATTACAATATAATATTTGTGAGAATGTGGTGTACAAGTTATAAGAGAAGGAAAAATAGCTAAACTCAGATGTTAACCCTGTCAGGAAGTTGAGACTAGTTTAATGATGAAATATGTAGGCAACAATTTTATAGTTGTTTTAGTAGAAAATAAAATCATGTAACGATAATAACGTTACAAGATTTCCATCTACCTGTGTGATATGATGACTTGGTTCTATGAGTTTGATACATGTGTGACAATTAGTTCAAATGATTTTGTAGCATAAGGATAATCCTACAAGTTTTCTTCATATGGGTTTCTCACAATTATGTTGTATGTAATAAGAAAAAATATTTTACCAAAATGTGTAATTCCGACGCTATGAACTTAAGTATCAACCCTACTCTTCTGAAATTTCTCATGTATCATAATTTTGAGATATAGGTTGAAGGTCAAAATTGATTTAAAATGGATTATTTTGGAATGAAATAGATGATAAGGGAATGCCAAGTATTGGTGGATAATAGATGGTATTTCTAGGAAGAAGAAATGGATAATTGGGTTGTGTTTCATAGAAATTTCAAACTCCCTTATCCCCATTGTAGATGTTGACATCAACGAAAATTCTATCCCCAATACTTTAATTGATTTAGGAGTTGTATTTAATGTCATGACCAAAGAGACAATGCAACAACTTGATTTGAATGACCTTCGACAAGCCCCTACATTTTTCTAATTGGATAATTTATACACAGTCCAACCTAAAGGTATTTTAGAAGATTTAAAAATATCTATATTTTCCTAGGAATATCCCATATATTTCATGGTCCTACAACACAATAAAATCTTGGTGGCTACCTCTTGATGGGATGACAACTATGTCTTTGAGTCACTCCATCCCCCTCCAATTAATTTAAATGAAGAGTCTTCATATACAGTGTCCATGGAGAAGATTTAGATATTGAACCTTTTCCACCAAAAGACCTCCTATTATTCCTCATAAAATTCTTTTGAAAAGTATGCTAACAATTTTCCAGAATGTTCCTAACCTTATGACAACGAGAGAACATAAACGAGATATTGATATTTTCTAGTTGTTGTGTATAGTAATTGTCCCCCCCCCCCCAACTCCATAGACTTGAAAATACCTTGAAAGGGGTCCAAATAAGACAATATTTTCACCATCGATCAAATATTGCTAGACTTGAAACTATCATCAGAAGCTATGAAATTTCCCAAGACCTCGCCAATGGCCTTCAACCCCTTATTAGACCAAAACTCTAATGTAAAGTTAGCTAATTTAATCCATGATTTAGCATTGGAAAGAATTATATCCTCCTCATAATTGAATAAAGGGTGATATGCTTTTTCACTAAGAAAGTTCCTATCCTAGTACCAACGACCCCATAAAATTTTCCATGTATCGTCCTTGGTGTAAAAAATAAAATCGATCCAACCATTGGATTAGAGATGGATAATCAAAGCATAATATATTACAAGTAAATATTTTTTCTACATTCAAGAATTGAGAGATGCTATGAAGGTCAAACTCCCTAAGAAGGTCAAACTCTAGTTGAATAAGAGGTTTGTCAATGATCAAATTTTATGGATAGGGAGGAGTTTATACAAGACTTGGATGGTTTGAATTTCTTGGGGTACTGGCTTGTTCCACTAAGGAAGGATTATTTATATGGTCATTCAATACAAATGATATTTCCTCATGAAATTATTCCAAAATGATTGAAGGATTTCTTAATCACTTTTCATGATCATACATGAAAATCATGAATATCCATAAGGGAAATGAAATAATTTGGGTAGTTGGGTAACTCATTTTTGTAAGTAGGTTGAGATACTGTGTTATTTGGGTAGGCATGGTTTGGATAGGAATTTGAGATGGAATTTGAGGAGTTTTATTGGATGGAAATTGTAATGGTTTTTGACATTGTTGTTGTTCGAATGAACGATATGGTTGAGGGGCATATTGTTGTTGTTAGGGTAGGTTTCCATAAGGAAAAGGCCCTCACTAACCCTATTTCTAGGGTTGTTTTTGAGCTTGCAAAGTCCACTTTTCCATGGTACTAGTGGATGTCAAGAGGAAAAATGATTTTCAAGTGTTTTTTTATTATCCCAAAATGCATTATATGATTGAGGAGGATCAAAAAAATTTCTTGGTTCCTTCATTAGATCCTTGTTAGACTTATTGAATATCAAGTAATGAAGGAAAGCTACTTGTTTCATTGATATACTCACATTTAGTGCAATTTTCTACATTGTTTAGTGGGAAATCTCATAAAGGGTGCTTCTTTCATCGTCCTCATTAGAAAGTAGCCAATGTCAACTCTTCTTCGTCTTGATTCTTATTTGTTTTTATGGTATCCAATTGGGAACTGAGAGAGATATGGATGTCGATTTTAAAAATATCTAGCAATTTATCATTCTCATCTCGGGTGACTCCACCCCTTTAGGATTTAATGGTTCTTTATTGACTATTTCAAGGACCCATACCTTCATTAGTGTTACCTCCTGAGTATCAAATTTACACAACTCACAAATTTCTTCATATGATAATTAGAAAACATCTCCAGCTCCCATAAAATTTATCACATCCAAACATTCATCCCAGATACCTTTGAGAAGAATAATCTTGAGTGTGTCTAGGTCAACATGATGTTGTTTGGATCTTCAAATATTATATTGGAATATTCTGACATAGTCTTATAGAATTTATTCTTCCTTTTGAGTAATTTTGAAGATTTCGCCTTGCAAGTCCCTTGTTTGGAAATAATATTTGTGTTTTTTTAAGAATGATTGTTTCATATCTTCCTAAGTCTAGATGGAGTTTCCACCAAGTTCAATGAACCGGCGCAAATATACATCCTTAAGGATGTCAAGAAATCATTTGAATTTGTGAGCACCAGAGGAGTAATTGTAACGATGGCAAAGAACATCAAAATAAAAAATAAATGCTTTCAAATATTCACTAATCAACCCATGAATATTTGTTAAAGTATAAGGTGGAATGTTATTCATTTGGGTTGTTTCATTCGATTTATGATTTATGGATAGGAAATCTAAATGCGATAGTATTTTTTTGGATGGAACCCTCTCCTTCCTCTTCAACCATGATACATAAGGGATTTTTCAAAAATTTCATAGGTCCTTCAAATGCTATAGATTCTTCTAAAGTGAGTGAGTTAATAGAAGATTCACATTCATTCCTAGGATTTTTTTGGAGGGTTATGTCTATATATGCCATAGATGTAGCCTCAATATTTGATGCTACTACTTTAATGTCACGTTTTTGTTCAATCTCAAAAGTACTTCCTAACTTTATTGATTTTCCTGCTAGTGTGTTAACAAGTAAGGTGGTTCTTACTGCACCACAAAATTTTTCTTTACAATCTCTTAGTGTATTCATGCATCCTAATATGCTTCTATAATATGTGCAATGACACTTGGAAAAAGTTTGTAAAAGTGTTTGTTGAGAGTCCCCTTGATGCATCCTAATATGCTTCTATAATATGTGCAATGACACTTAGAAAAAGTTTGGAAAAGTGTTTGTTGAGAGTCCCCTAATCTATGGTTTTACCATATGACAATTTCCTAAATCAATGAAAACTAAAGATGCTTATTCCTTAGTGTCTCTCCGACCATAGCAACAAAAATGACAATGATTTTATATAACTCTTTAAAGGGTGATTGTTTCATTGGTTCATTTAACTATCAACCTAGGGTTCATGGTTGAATTTATGAGACATTAGTATTGTATACACAGAACCAGATCTAGAGATTGACTAATTGTTGATTGTATTCCTATTAACAATAAAGTAAGTTTCATTCAAAGAAAATATTTTAATTCCTTAAATATAAAGGAAAATATGCATTAAAATGAAAATTAATTAATAACATCTAGCTTGAGTGGTGATGTTGTTTAGTTTGGGATTACCAATACCTAAAGTTATCATATATTTCATATCCTTTTGCTCGATTATTGTAAGTAAAACTAGACATGCAACAATTTCATAAATTCTACTTGCATTGACACTTGATTCTTATTTGTTTTTATGGTATCCAATTGGGAACTGAGAGAGATAAGGATGTCGATTTTAAAAATATCTAGCAATTTCTCATTCTCATCTCGGGTGACTCCACCCCTTTAGGATTTAATGATTCTTTATTGACTCTTTCGGGGACCCATACATTCTTTAGTGTTACCTCCTGAGTATCAAATTTACACAACTCACAAATTTCTTCATATGATAATTATAAAACATCTCCAACTCCCATAAAATTTATTGCATCCAAACATTCATCCCAGATACCTTTGAGAAGAATAATATTGAGTATGTCTAGGTCCACATGATGTTGTTTGGATCTTCAAATATTATATTGGAATATTTTGACATAGTCTTATATAATTTCTTCTTCCTTTTGAGTAATTTTGAAGATTTCTCCTTGCAAGTCCCTTGTTTGGAAATAATATTTGTGTTTTTTTAAGAATGATTATTTCATATCTTCCTAAGTATAGATGGAGTTTCCACTAAGTTCAATGAACCAACGTAAAGATACATCCTTAAGGATGTCAAGAAATCATTTGAATTTGTGAGCACCAGAGGAGTGATTGTAACTATGGCAAAGAACATCAAAATAAAAAATAAATGCTTTCAAATATTCACTAATCAACCCATGAATATTTGCTAAAGTATAAGGTGGAATGTTCTTCATTTGTCTTGTTCCATTCGATTTATGATTTATGGATAGGAAATCTAAATGTGATAGTATTTTTTTGGATGTAACCTTCTCCTTCCTCTTCAACCATGATACATAAGGGATTTTTCAAAAATTTCATAGGTCCTTCCAATGCTATAGATTCTTCTAAAGTGAGTGAGTTAATAGAAGACTCACATTCATTCCTAGGATTTTTTTGGAGGGTTATGTCTGTATAGGCCATATATGTAGCCTCAATATTTGATGCTACTACTTTCATGTCACATTTTTGTTCAATCTCAAAAGTACTTCCTAACTTTATTGATTTTCCTACTAGTCTGTTAACAAGTAAGGTGGTTCTTACCGCACCACAAAAATGTCCTTTAAAATCTCTTAGCCTATTCATGCATCCTAATATGCTTCTAAAATATGTGCAATGACACTTAGAAAAAGTTTGGAAAAGTGTTTGTTGAGAGTCCCCTTCATGCATCCTAATATGCTTCTACAATATGTGCGATGACACTTGGAAAAAGTTTGGAAAAGTGTTTGTTGAGAGTCCCCTAATCTATGGTTTTACCATATGACAATTTCCTAAATCAATGAAAACTAAAGATCCTTATTCCTTAGTGTCTCTCCGACCATAACAACAAAAATGACAATGATTTTATATCGCTCTTTAAAGGGTGATTGTTTCATTGGTCCATTTTACTATCAACCTAGGGTTCATGGTTGAACTTATGAAACATTGGTATTGTATACACAGAACCAGATCTAGAGATTGACTAATTATTGATTGTATTCCTATTAACAATAAAGTAAGCTTCGTTCAAAGAAAACTATTTTAATTCCTTAAATATAAAGGAAAATATGCATTAAAATGAAAATTAATTAATAACATCTAGCTTGAGTGGTGGTGTTTCTTAGTTTGGGATTACCAATACCTAAAGTTATCATAGATTTCATATCCTTTTGCTTGATTATTGTAAGTAAAACTAGACATGCAACAATTTCATAAATTCTACTTGCATTGACAAGTATAAAAATAAATGAAATAAATTGTGAACACATTGATTACATAAACAAATACACACACACACACACATATATATATATATATTAACATTAAAGAGTATAAATAGAGTACTTGTAAGTAAGTATAGACAAACATATAAACAAAAACAAATTTATTAACAGTTGGTAGTTATGTACCTTTGAAGTGGGCCTCCACTCAAAAGGACTCAGCAATGCAAACCCTAAGCTATAGGATCAAAGAAGATAATGCATATAACTGAAAATAGAACGATTATATTGCATAAAATAAAAGATTATAGAGTAATTTATACCTATATATCGTATGATAGAGACTGTTATACGTATAGTTTTGACTGGTATCTCCAATAATTATATCCTAAACTAAAACTATTATGAAACCCTGAAGTCTTGGAAAAATTCATATCATGTTATAAATTACAGAGCTCAAGATGCTCGTCCTTCACAAAAAAATTCGAAGTTCACAAAGAATCGATGAGTTAATGCAAGGAGTTGCAGTGCCTTTATTCCCGGAAAGAAGTAATTGTTGATTGTTTGTGTGGAAAATTCCATTAATAGCCTTGGTAGCGCGAAGTCTATTCAAATGCTCAAGTGTTATTTGAATCGTTGCTGGGAATAGCTATGTTCTCCGTTGCCTTATTTCTTCCACCGATTCCATTGGGAATAGGTAGATAAGGATAATCGAAATAGGAAAATGATATGAATGTTTATCTCCGTGGAAAAAAAGGGAAATTGATAGGAAAAAATGATTTTAATTTAGAATCTAATTACATTTTATATTTGATTACTAAATGATAAAATTGTGCATCAATAATGTCTAACATTGAATTGTTGATGAGAACATAAACATTTTTTTTTGTTGGGGAGGTCGGGTATGAGGTAGTGCTCAACATGAAATTGACACTTCACATTTAAAAAATAGTACTAACAACACAAATATTTCAATGTTGGCTATAAATAAAACAATTCAATATCAATATTATATATGATTATGATGATGGTTAAAGTAATTATTTGCCTGATTTGATCACATATCTTATTATATATAATTTCTATTGGTAATATGTGTTCATCTTGTATTTGTTTTTAACAATATATGTTTATTATATTGGCATATCTTTGTGTATATGTATGTTTATTATATTCATATACTATTCACATTCATTTTATTGCTTTTATTATTTAGAGTTCTTTGACATTATGTTTATCATATTTCCCATATGATAAAATGAGTGTTTGTTCACACAATTTCCATATGACAATCAACAAACACACAGATTAGAAACAAAGAGATTTCAAGTGGCTCACCCAAACATTGGGCTGCATCCACAAAGCAGAGGTATCAGTTTTCTTATTATTCAGATCATGGAGATTATAGCAGAATTGCAAGCTCTCTCATATCCTCCCATTTGCCTCTACGGGCATACAAAAATTTATAGTAATTTACACAAGAAAACAATTCATTGAATGCACTCCTATCCATATTCTAACTTGGTCTATTTAGTTGCAACCAA
>CBVK0101147032.1:0-19698 GCA_900067695.1 Picea abies | reverse complement strand
TTATATTTTTGCAAACAATCTTTTATTAAGAAAACCATCCTAAGCCCTTGTAATTAATACTTGTGGATTGGGAAACACTTTTTGGGGCTATAAACATAGGGTAACATTCCCGACTATCTTTCCTTAGCCAAGCAAGATCCAAAAGTGCTTGAGTAAGATAATTTCATATGTTTTCTTCAACACTTATTTGGTGACCATATTGGGGAGATCTTCCATATCTCTTTGGTTGATTTTACACTTTCTTTTCATTGAATATATTTATGTTTTTGATATATTTTCTTTGACTGTTTCATTTCTTCATGACTATACCTGTTGCAAGGCAACCCAATATTGATCCTGGTCTTAAAGACCATACCAAAATTGCTTTAAATTTGTTTAATACCATCTTAGAGACCGCTAATACCCGGGTTGAGATTGAACACTCATGGGAAGGAGTTGAAGAAGACATAAGTGTCCAAGAATGTTGGGAATTTAGGAAAATACAACCTAGGAATCAACTTTAGCTTCTTTTTCCTACAGTTTGGTTCTTCTTTTCATGTCCTTAAACCATCATATCTCTAGGAGAAGAAGAGGTTTATCCCCTGAGATTAATCCTATTTCTGAAATAGGAAGAAGAAATATTGTTTTGTCAACCCAACAAAGTACTCTAAGGAGAACTTTATCTGATTCAACCAGTTCATCTTTCTCTCCCTTACCTATCATTTACAAGATGGCATCTAGTGGTGGCTATAGTGGCACTGGAGCTGCTTCTTCATCTCAACCTTCAGCCTCATCAATGATTGGTAGCTTATGTATTCGTCAAGTCCCTTTTCAATCCACTACAAACCCAACCAAATTCATTAAAAAGTATGATCTTTTTCAGTTTGAAGAAGATGATACAACTACTCTGTGGCACATTTCCTCCCCTCTTAACCTAGCACCTGCTACTCATCCACTTCCTAAATTCAAAGATCATATCGCTAGGTTTTCAGGGAATAACACAGTCACTACGAATGAATGCTTGGTGGCATTTTCTAATGCATGTAAAAACATAGGAGAAAGTGACAATGACACATGTATGCACTTATTTGTGAATGCCCTTGAAGGGAAGGTTGCGACCGATTTATTTGAACTTCCTCCTAAGATTGTTTCTACTTGGGAGGAGTTAGTATATTGGTTCAAATCTACCTATGGGAAATCCAAAATCCCAGCCGAGAAGTTATGGGAGTACAATAACATCTCTTATAAGGATGGTGAAACTATCAAGTCCTTCAACTTGCGTTTCACTAAATTATACAACCAAACCCCTGAACTCATTCGCCCTAATAACCAAGCCACTTTCATGCATTATTATAATGCATTACCTTCCCCCTACCATCACAGGCTTGAGGAAAAGGCCATTGATAATCTTGGTTCTGCTCTGCATACTTGTTTAGAGTATGAGGAACATCTCGAAAGAACATGTATTCCTAAGGGAGACTCAATTAAATAGACGGATATGTACTCCCTATTACAACTTGTACAAGACATGAATAATCGAATGATCGCATATGAGCGGAAAGAAAATTTCCCCTCTCTTACCCTTGGGGTCTCATCTCCTTCTTCACCACCTTTAAATAATCCTAATGAAAATAAATTTCAATGTAAAGTTATCGTTCCTCGTAGTTGGTGTAACTTTTGCGAGGAACACCATGAGGAAAGTACATGTGAAGTAAAGAAGAGTGCCAGAGATAAAATATTTGGTAAGAGACCTAAAACTACCATTGTTTTTCTATACTTTGAAGAGCTAAAGAATGTCATGACCATAAATACTAGGAATAAATTCTATGCTCCAAAAGGGAAATATGATCCTCCTCGTACTTCTTCTAGCCCAAGCTCATCTTCACTAGCTACTACTGTTCAAGTTTCTAAGGCTCATGATAGTCAAGGAGCTACCTCCCCTCTTCCCTCTTCCAAATACAACATTATTAATCAATTGGATAATATAAAAGCATATTCTACCCTCTTGGACATGGTTGTCATCCCTGAGCAACAAAAGCATCTAAAATATTTCATGGAAGGAAAAGATTCCATTGTAGCCAACCTCTCTGAAGAGGTAGATGAAGAGGATTCAACTATAAATAAAGTAGGTGTACATAACTTTAGGCAACATGTAAAAAACCCTCCATTTTATATTTCTGTAAATATTATGGACAAGATTTCCCATTATTTTCTCATTGACGATGGTTCGGGCCCAAGTGTAATTTATTATGGAAGAGTTGGGCTTGTCTTGTACAAACGAAAATGCTAGAAGCATGCTCTCTTATAATAGTTTACAATAATTGACCATAGGTGAAATCAAGGATCGACATAGAGGATGGAATGTGGCATATGCACTTTGATGGTTCATTCTCCAATGAAGGAAACATAGATGGTATTATATTGTACTCTCTTGTGGGTAAAATTCATAACTTTTCCTATAGGTTAGAGTTTTCTTGCACAAATAATGTCACTGAATTTAAAGCATTACTACTAGGCATTGAAAATGCCTATTATTTGGGTTGTGGTCACCTCACAGTTTTTGGAGATTCCAAACTTGTTGTAAACCTTGTATGTAAGATATATTCTCCTAGAAACAAGTTAATGAAATGTTACACCCAAACTGTTTGGGAACTTATCTCGAACTTGCTATCTTTCAACATCACTCATGTTAAAAGGGAATTGAATTCAATGGTTGATAGATTAGTTGTTTTTGCAGCCTCTCATACTCGAAAACTTCTGCCAAAAAGATCTGATTGCACTTTTCAATCTTTGTATCATTTGCATATCTTTGACAATATAGAGTCATGGAAGGTCTTCCTTAGTGATGAGAGAATCTATGTGCTTTCATTCAAAATGAACCTTATAAGCCTAAGGGAATCATATCAATGGAAGATAACAAAATTCCTAAGGGCTTGAATCCTCTAGAAAGTTCATTTTCATTGAGTGATATAGGCGACAAAGAAAAACATAAAGAAGAGGAGTCGAAAAGGAAAATGGGTGAAACCATTTCCTTGAACATTGGAACACTCGAGTCTCCAAAGAACGTTAAAATAGGTGCCCAATGTTCTGAAGAAGAAAAATTGAAATTCGCTAAGTTGCTTGGTGAATTTCAAGATGTTTTTGCTTGGTCTTATGAGGATCTTTGTGGTTTTGATCCTACTATTATACATCATGTCAACCATATTAAGGAAGGAATAAAACTAGTTAGGAAAAAGGGAAGCCAATTAACCTTGCACTGGAAGAAACTATTTGGAAGGAGTTGGAAAAAATATTGAACCTTGGGATAATTTTCCTTGTTAAGTATTCTGAGTAGGTTTCTAATTTGGTTTCCATTCGGAAATAAACAGGTCAGATCAGATTATGCATTGATTTTCTCACATTGAATAGGGCCAATGTTAAAGACCATTTTCCTCTCCCTAATATGGAAATGATTTTACATCAAGTCCTAGGGTCACATATGATGTCCTTACTTGACGAGTTTTTTGGTTATCACAAAATCAAGGTAAAAAGGGAAGATAGATTTAAAACCATTTTTATTACTCATTGGGGAACTTTTTCTTATGAACGTATGCCATTTTTATTATATAATGCAGGTTCTACTTTCCAAAGAGATATGAAAATATATTTTGATGATTTGATTGGTAAAATTATTCAAATTTATCTAGATGACTTAACTGTGTATTCTAAAAACCAATCAGATCATTTTTTTCATCATAGAAAGATTCTCATGCGATGCAGAAAATTTGGCATTTCTTTAAATTCTTCCAAGTCTATTTTTGGTGTTACCAAGGGAAATCTCCTTGGAAACATTGTCTCAGATTCAGGAATAAGCATTAATCCTGAAAGGATTACTTCTAACCTAAATCTCTCTGCTCCTACGTCCAAGAAGGAGGTTCAAGATTTTATGGGTGTTATTAGCTTCGTCCGTAGGTTTGTTCCTGATTTTGCTGTAATGGTTAAGACAATTAACAATATCCTTAAGCAAGATCGTTCCTTTTCTTGGACTGATGATGTCAAAAACTATTTTGTAGGGATCAAGGAAGAAATCATTTTTGCACCGGTTTTGGCGAAACCAGATTTTGAGAAATAATTTATAATATACATTAATGCCACAGAGGTAGCAATTTCTTCTATCCTCCTTCAATGTGATGAAAAAGATAATGAAAAACCAGTGGCTTACATGATTCAAAGCTTGTCAAATGATGAATTTAAATATTCTTTTATTGAAAATCATGCTTTCTCTCTTGTTAAAGCTGTTGAAAAATTTCTTCACTTCATCTTAGGTAAGCATACACTGGTAAAAGTCCCTTTACCTGTTGTCAAGTTTTTACTCTCACAGGCTTATCTTTTAGGAAAGCTTTCACATTGGATTTCCAATATTTAGGAGCATGATCTAACCATCATGACTTCTAAAAATATCAAGGGACATGACTTAACCCTTCACTTAACTCAACATGTTGAAATGAGTGAAGAAATTGATGAACATGATAGCTCTCTATCAACACTGTTTTACATTGACAATCAAATCCTTCCCGTGTCTGAACATCCTTGGTATAAAGATTTGGTTTACTACTTGCAAAATCAAACATGTCCAAATAACTTAGACACTCATCAAAGAAGAAGGATCCACCTTGAATTTTCTAGATACATCATTATAGGAGACTTCTTGTTTAGAAGATCTATCGATGGCATGTTGCTTCGTTGTGTGAACAATGAGGAAGAACACAAATTGTTTCAAGAGACTCATGGTTCTTTGAATTCTGTTATTCATGTTGGAGGTAAATTTTTTTCTAAAACCTCTACTTTTAAGATTATCAGGAAATGCTACTATTGGCCTTCAATCTTTTATGATTCCTATAATTTTTCGAGATCTTGTGACAAGTGCCAAAAATTTGTTGGGAAATAACATCTTTCTGCTATGCCTCTACAACCTGTCCTCCTTGACTTTCCCTTTTCAAAATGAGGTTTGGAATTTATTGGTCCTATTAATCCTCCATCTTCAGTAGGACAAGTATCTATCTTGACAATTACAGACTATTTTACAAAATGGACTGAAGTTGTCCCACTTAAACATTCGTACGATGAGAAGGTGATTTCTTTTCTTGAAACTAATATTTGTTCCATATTTGGACTTCCTTTGGAAATCATTACAGATAATGGACTCGCCTTTATTTCTGCTAAGATGACCCAATTTTTAGCTAAATTGGGGGTTAAATTTTTTACCTCATCAACTTATTATCCCCAAGGTAATGGGCAAGCCGAGTCTACCAATAAGAATTTGGTAATAATTATCAAGATGATTATTGAAGATAAGCCTCATCAATGTCACACTCTCCTCACTTATGCCCTTTGGGCAGATCACAATACCACCAAGGTGAGCACTGGTTGCACTCCTTTCCATCTTGTTTATGGTCAAGAAGAGATTATGCCTACAGAGATGGAACTTTCCTCTCTAAGGTTAATGCTATAGGTCAAATAATTAAATTATTCTGATGTTTCTCAAAGAATGAATGCACTTTTGGATTTAGAGGAGCAAAGGATGTTTTCCTTGGATAATATAAAGAGAAGAAAACAAACAGTTAGGAGATATTTCAACAAAAGTGTCAAGGTTGTCAAATTTAAAGTCAATGAGAAGGTATTGCTGTGGGATTTATCTCATGCTTATAGAGGAAGGAATTCGAAGTTCAAAAATTATGGATGGGTCCTTTTTAGATTTCTTTTGTCCTGGGCAGAAATTCTTACATCCTAAAGGACTTACAAGAGCGATTGCCCTCCTATAGCACTAAGGGTTCCCACTTAAAACATTACATGGAGCCAAATTGAAAAGCTTAACGCTATATGTAATGTTTTTTTGTATTATATTAGTTTTAATTGCTTCAATTTTACATTTATGTCATTTAATCCTGTTTTTTTCAATTCTACTTATTTTAATTCTAATTTTTTTATTTTCTACCATGAAATTTATTTCCTTTTTTTTCTTTTTGACTTCATTTCTTGTCAAAATAAAATGTTGGATCAGTTTTTCCAAAACGATTCTTCTGCAAAGTATTTTTAATCAATAACAACCGATTTACACAACTGTCATGATGTTCCCCTTGAAAGCATTGTTGAAATTGTTATCTGCTTCAACTGTTGTTTTATAACATAGTTGGTTTTATCCCTCTTCTACTTTCCTTTTCTTTCATCCAATTCAAGATTCAAAAAAGCATATCAGAAATTTTTTCTCCTTAAAAGTTAAGAACACTTTACTATGATTAATTGAATGGTTATGCTTAAAGGGATACACCCCCTCATACTTAACACTTTCCATGAGTTATTCCCAAATTCCCAATCATTTTTACCTTAAATATGCTCATTTCCCCCTGTTGCATAATCATTTTGATGTATATCTTCTTGATCTGATGTTACTGGTCTGCGAAACTAGACATTATGAGTTCTTAATATGTTGGAAATAGATTTCTTTGTGGAGTCGCCAGTTTGTCGACGATTAAAATTGCAACGATGAATTTTGCCCGCAAAGGATTGCTAAAGTGCTATTATTTAATTATGATAATAATATAATAATAGTAGGTGGGACTCCCTTATAGACTATAGGCACAAGGATAGACATATCACACATATTTTTCTACTATTATGACGCCTACACAATCCTACATTTTTTATGATGCAGTCTTGGTTTCATTTGGTGTGATAATAAGTAGACAATGCATTATTGTGGAATGCTTTTTGTAATCACCTGTGACATAGAACAATTTCCATGGGTATGAGGATCATGTTGTTTACAGGTGCTATGTTTTAAACTTTTTACTAATTCATATGTTGATTACTTAGCCACATATATGCAAGGGATACCTAATGGTAGCATGATCAAAACAAAGAAAAAAACTATGAAAAGGTTCTAAAGTTATAGCAAAAGGAAAGAAACTATTTAAAATACTACATGCAAACTTCGAATGAAATAATTAATGGATACAAGTGTTAGTCCTAACTATTATACTATGGTTTGGTTAATGGACTATGAAAATTTCATCAAAGTCAAAAGGAGGAACATATAGCAATGTTAATATGGATTATTGTGTGGAGTTATGGAAAAAATTAATGTATGAAATATCTCGGGTGGCGCACTATGCAATAAATATGGTCTCGGATCTTACAATGGATTGGCATTGATTATGCATCGGTTATATGGTTTGATTTATTGGTGGATGTTATGATTATTGGGATGTCTCGTACTTGGAATTGAGTGGCACCAAGTGAGGAAGTGACGTGCATTTACTGCACGTCACTCCAAACCTTCCCTATCACCCATCACCCTAGCATTGTTGCATTGTTGCATTGTCACTTTGTTGGTTGTGAAGCTCCACGTTTTCAGGTTTTTGGAAGGGGAAGCTTGAACAACTCGTCATTTAAGTGATTTTCTCACAGGTATGGTTCTTTTCTCTCCATCCATGATGGATTATTTGTTTTATGAACCATATGGTGGCTCAATGTTGCTTGGATTCTATGTGTTCTTGAGATTTTGGACTGTGTGTAAATATGGTTTTATGGCTCTTTGTGATGACTGTAAAATGTTGGAAATTTAAGCAGAGAAATTTGTATTATTGAGTTTGCACGTTGGTTTTTTTCTCGATTAGTGTGGTTTTTATGATGGGTCTCTATGGAATAATAGTGACAATGGTGCAATAAGGCTCTAAGTTTGATGGGTGATGGTTTTTATTCACCATTCCATGTATCAATCTCTATCAACTCGTTTGCCTCTCGGTTGCTATGGTAATCCTTATCCAGTTGCAGAGAAACTGCCAACAGTTGGTGTGTTCTTTTCTTTAAACCTTGAGTTGTGGTTGATGGCCCATTCTTACTATCTTTTCACCGAAAGTGTCCCAAAGATCTAGTCTTGGTTGGCCATGAACGTTAATACAGGACTGTGCAAGTATTGATTTGATACGAGTTATATCTTGGCATTCTTTCACAAAGAATGTGTGTGTCCTCATTGTTGTTGTTGTCAAAAGTTATTAACGTTCCAGGTGATTAGAAAGAGACATTATCTCATTGTGTTTGAATACCTTCCACTATTAATTTAACCCTAGTCTCTTCTCTACAAGTGTTAGAGGCACCTGTGTGCACTAGGTTATTTTACTCAAATTTCCTTTGTCTCTCCTTGGGCATTAACTTATGGTTTTGTCAAGGGCTTGGAGTAATAAGTCAAAGTATTGTGTGGCTCACTGTTGTTTTGTTTTTAAAATTGTATTTTGGCTTGTGGTTGTTAATCGATGGTAAAATGTATATAAGTATTGGGATACCTTCAACTCTCTATGTTTTTGTTTAAAAGGAAAAACAAGCTTGTGTTTCCTCTCTGCATTTGATTTTTGAAAGAGCCTAACTCAGAATCAGACTTCCTCTGATCTCCTCGGGCACCTTTGGTTTTGTCAAAGTTTTGGGTTATCATTTTAATGATTTTGGGAGTTTGAAGACATGTGTTCCCTCATTTATAAGCCCATGTTTTTGGGTCCAATCTCTGTGAGGTCCTTTCTTTGAACAAATAAGAAATAAAACTAGCAGTTTCTTACTGTCGAGATTTGTCTTTCTATTTGTTTATGGTCTCGATCATTGTGTTTGATCCAACATGATTTTGATTTCTTAAAGAGACACCTATGTGAGTTTTACCAAGCCCGATCAAGGTCCTGGAAAGTTGAAAAAGGTGCATGTGTGTCAGTTTAGTTCTGTTCTCTTGATATATGATATAGTTATATTGGAATCATCATCTAGAAAATCAATTGTTTAAAAAAGAAGTTATATGTGCTGATACACACAAGATCAAGCTCGGGGTTTATGTTTGGGTTGACTATTGTTATCAATTCAAGATTTTTTCGATTGATATGAGTGAAGACCTGTGTATGATCAGGCATGTTTTAAGTTTTTCCATGTTTCTTTTGAAAATACACCTGTGTACATTTAAATCGGGCCAGATTGTTGATTGGAGGACAATGACTGTTGATTGTTTATCGTGGTTCATTATTGATTATCAGGGATAAATGTTGAGCATATTTTTGTGCATGTTTTGTTTATCTGAAAAGGAAGAGATCAACGCTGTAATATATAGTACTGTTGAATGGAAAAAGTTTACATAAGTTATAATGCACAAACTGTTATAAATTAAGGATTTATGGGAAATTTAATTATTATTGAGACAACAAGCAATTTACATACAATTGATGAACAATGAATGTTTTGGTCTTGGAAATGGATGCTTTTTGGATTGAATTTGAACAGAGTTATGATAGTTGATTTATTTTAAGAACAATGTCCATATGATTCCCTTTCATTTTCTCACTTTTTTCACTCATTACAAATCCCCTCACGTTCCTAGATTCACTTTGCATGACGTGTTCTTTAAAATTAAATTAAATCTTTGTATTACAACAATTAAGAAAAAACACAGAGATGGATCACAGTTGATATGTTTTGGTTATTGTTGCACAGTCAATTGTTTAATGAATTATTGAGTAGTAATCGTGCTCTTACTCCTTTTCATTTTCTCACTTTTTATCTCAATACAATCCCCTCAGATATCCCATAACTCTAACTCACCCCCTCCTCATTGACAATTATTAAATGAATTTTATGGATTGGATTGCATGGGTCTAATGTGATTGCTGAGCCAAACTTTGTTTCATTTTAAGATATTTCCATGTATGTTTGTTTAAGAAGCTAGTTGTTAATAATCCCTACATATAGGATGAGCTTCTTCAGTAGAGGAAGTCATGGCCAGAATAACAGGGGCAAAGGAAATTGGAATAGAGGGACTAGAAGGCCCAGATTCTCAATACATTTCGATGCAGATCATCAAGAGTTAAACCAACTCTTTAAAGCTAGATTTTTCATTTGGATTGGATGAGGGGTAGTCCAACCTAGACTAGAGAGGCCTTCCTTCCAACCCCAACATGTCCCTGGTATCCCCGTGCCCCCTCATGTTTCGTTGCAACCCAAAGTTCCCAAGAATGATGGATGGCAGGAGATTGTTCACCCAACAGTCTCCCAACATCGTGGCTGGCCAAATTTTCCTCTACCTGATCCTCCTCCACCTGTTAACCCAAATGCCCATTTTTCCCTTTCATACTCCCCTGTACAGTCCTCCCACACAAGAAAAAGAATCAAAACCAAAGACCACCATATGCATGATAAAGGAAAAGTTGTTTCTTCCCCCTCTTCTCCTTCAAGTGATTTAGCCAAATCTGTTTCATTTCGCATGCACTTGAAATATGATTGTTCTCATGTCATCAGTGAGATCAAGCCTCAAGGGTCTACACAACCTAAGGCTAATTTAGGAAATTCAAAAGGGGATATAAACAACAAAGGGAAAATTGCCTCTCAAAGTGGCAAATATGGTTTTTTATTATACTTTATTATTGTTTTATTGAGAACAATGGACTGCTGAAGGTTTTGGACAACATAATATTTTTGGATATTTTGGATATTATATGTTTGGATATGATTTAAAATATCATTGATATTTAATTTTCAAATTATGGAAATGATAATGGGAGCCACAAGGAGGGATGTGTCTGATTTATCGTCTAGTTGTGTTTATTTTTGTTAAAAAATTAAAGGGGGTCACAAGGGGTCCCACCTACTACTTATTATTTATTAAAAGACCCTTATTATTATTATATTAATTCTTCCCCTAAACTAAAATTTAGTTGAGTTTTAGTTAACTTAACTAAATTAGGTAGTTGAATTACTTCAACTAATTTGGAAGGCATAAAAGAAAAATGAGAAGAAAGAGAAAAGGGAGAATAGAGGGAGAAATCATACTAAGGTTTGCCCTTAATTTTTATTGAGATAGTTTAGTTTTCATTCATTTTTCAATTAATCAAAGGTCTAATTCTCTTTTATGACAGCAAGGTCCTATTGTAGAGAATGAGGTTCAAAGTGTTAGCATTAGAAGTCACTCCTAGATTGCTTGCAGGAGCAGAGCCCAACGCCCATCAGTTTTATGTCATGATAGTTTGTAATGGGTGATCAAATGGATAGAGAATTGGGAAGATATCACTCTAACTCAGGGCTGAGTCTGGTATGTAAGGAATAAAGGAGGTCTTGATCTAACTTCAGTCAGTGAGTTGATTTAAAGATGGGCAGGTTGAAGACTTGGTGAGAGGGGTGAACAAACTACCTCAGGCGACAGACCTTTCGATAGTTTGTAGAAGAAAAAATATGAATGCAAGATCCTCTTGGTTCAGGGCTTCAAGAAACTGAAGGGGGACTTTGACTGGATCCTCGAATTCCAAGTTGTTCAATGCTAGGAAAATCACAGAGACTGATTAGAAACAATGCAACTATTATAGTGATCCAACCTACATCATCCTATAACAGTTACAACTCGATTGGATCCTCCAATTATGAGTTTCTCTAATACAGTGTAAACAAAGACGTTAAAGAAACTGGCATTCATAAGGAAAGAAGTCTCAGAATTCCACACATAACCAGGAATAACAGTGCTTCATTAAAGATTTACAACCAGGAGCCTTGCTCAACCATTGATGCTTACAAAATACAAAGACTGAGTCTATATACTCAAAAAAATTCGCCTAACAGAGGCATGCTCAGTCACCCAAGGCTTGGTGTCCCTTCAGCCAAATTTGGACGGATATTCTTTATCAGACACCACCTTAACTGTGCATGGCTCCTGCAAGGGGAGTAGCTGAGCCATTAAGTGCCGAGTTAGTGTGTGGAGACCTCTTTGGCTAGTCGAGGACTCAGCATGGCTTCTTTGGAAAAATTGGTACACAGGACCCTCTTGGGCAGACAGCATGCCAAACCCTCCATACCTTACACTTAATGAATGAGGAGAGGTTTCAACCACTCCTTCTCACCTTCATTTACTCCAAGCGAAAACAAAGATTGAGGTCGAATCAGATGGCACCTAGAGATCGCGATGATCCCTTCTGAGACCAAACTCGATGCCTTTGGCCCTTCTTGCATAGCTCTTTTTATTTCCCAAGTGACCAAGGGATGTGACCCTGTGTTTATTCTCAAGGCGCTTTCGATGTTCGTGAACGGGAAGGAACTAATCCTTGCTTATCACAGTCGCGATGAGAAAAACACCGAGATGGCTTAATTGGGTGCCACACGTCCCTCTCATATCTGATGGTCCTGAACTCACCCGACGATGCTGTGGGCCCTAGGTCCTAGATGCTATTGACACTTCATGCGTTGGGGATATGAAGGAGATGCTCCTTGCACCTCAAAGTCGCGATGGGAAAAAGGAGAAGAGCCTAATCGCGCACTGTCCCCTTTGGATGGACAATTGAGACTACTCTGTGATACTGCGGTCCCGACTCTGGGCACTTTCGACACTTCAGGGTTCTGGGTTTTGAGATGCAGAACGACATAGAACCCTCACCCTTCGAACTCCTGACTGCCAAAAAGTCGATGTGACTAGATCTCGCACCATGGATCCTTTGGATGAATGACTACTATCCATTGCACTAATCTCGATGCAACTTTGCTAACCACGATTTCCCACCGACCACCGATCTGCTCTTAGGGATGAATCTGGACCGTCGATAATATAATCTCACCCACTTACTTGCTTGGAAGCCTAAAACTAGATTTTTCTGTGCTGCGCTCGGGCACTTCTCGTGCAACTTACAGATCAGAATATTCTTGTGCCTAGGACAAGAACTGCTACTAACATTAGGCTCCATGGGGGATAGAGTCATCCCTGTGATGCTCTAAGGACTCATTTTGCAGCTCCAGTGCCTTGTTGTTGGGCTATGGAGTCATTTATTTAAAACTTAAGGATGGAAAGAAAAACAATATTTACAACCGGGAAAGAGCCAAGTGCGGCTCAAGAGAAAAATATTTTTAGGAAATGCCCATTCACAGGGCCATTGAAAAATTATTGATCCTTCAAATCCTGTACCTTGTAGGTGTTATTCGAGAATACTTCGGATACTTTGAAAGGCCCAATCCACAGGGCTTCGAATTTTCTGTGCTTGCCTTTATCTTGTTTAGGAGCGTCCCATTTCAGTACCAGGTCTCCTACCCGAAACTCTTCCTTTTTGTCCTTCTTATAAAAAATTTGCTTGATCCTTTGCTGATGATCCTGAATTTTGCCCATTACCTGCTCCCTGGCCTGCTGGACTTCCACTAGCTGATGAATTCTTCTGATCATGTCATAAGGCTCCTCTTGATGATCTCGGAGGAAATTTTCTATAGGAATGGCTAAATGAGAAGGAAAGACAACCTCTTCTCCATAGAATAATTGGAAAGGAGATATGCCTATAGATCTCTTCGTGGTCACTCGATCGACCCATAGAGAAAATTTCAATCTTGAATGCCAAGCCTTCTGGTTGTCTTCCAACAGTGTTTTGATGATCCTTATCAGGATTTTGTTGGAGGATTCTGCTAAACCATTTCCCTAGGGATAGTATGGGGTGGCGTGAATCAGTTTGATCCCAAATTTCTCACAGAACTTGGCTAATGGCTCAGCCCTGAAAGAGGCTGCGTTATCAGTGACAATCTTACTTGGGAAGCCGAATCTTGTAATGAGGTCCTCCAGGAATCCAATGATTACCTTATGGGAAGCACTCCTGGTGGGGATAGCTTCAATCCACTTGGTAAATAAATCTGTAGCAGTCAAGATCCATTTTTGTTTCCCACTGGAAGCAGGGTGAATTTCTCCAATGAAATCTAGGCCCCATTGCTAGAAAGGTCCTGAAAAAACCACAGGATTTAACGACAAAGACTTGAGCTGTTGTTTTCCTGCAAATCTTTGACATCTGATGCAAGCTCTAACCCTTCTACAGATGTCGATGAATATGGTGGGCCAGTAGTACCCAACCCTGAGGATTTTGTAGGCTATGGTTTTCCATAAATGATGCCCTCCACATAGGCTGTCATGAAATTCAACCATGATCCTGTCAGCCTCTTGCGGATCTACACATTTCAAAAGCAACCCCAAGGGGTCTTTCCAATATAAAAATTGATCGATAAGGCAGTATCTGACATCTTTGAGCTTCAGAGCCTTTGCCTTGTTTCTTTGCAGGTCATCTAGAGGCCGCAACTCTTGCAGGAAATAAATGACATCCCTATACCAGGGACATCGAGCCAATGGGGGCTGTCTTTTAGGGTCTATTTCAGATAGCTGACCCTGCTAAATTCCTGAGCATTCATTGATGAAAATTACCCCTAAGGCTTTGCAATTGGCTTCATCCAATAGCTTGGCTAAACCTTGACCCTTGATCAATTTGGTAGGATTTATTTCCAGGTCAAATTCTAGAATCTTGGCTATCCACTTACTCCTCCTCCCATCTATGTCAGGCTGAATAAGAATGTCTTTAACAGTAGTTGAGGGGACATAGGCAATGATTTTTGACTGCAGGACATAGATTCTAAATGCCTTAAGATCCTTTACCAGGGCATAGGCCTGCTTCTCCATAGTGTCATACCTGACTTCAACATCCCTCAATGCTCGGCTGAAATAGGAAATAGGCTTCTCTAGCCCAACCTTGTTTGTCTGTAGTAAAACAACAACCACCATGTCAGGTGAGGCAAAGGAGAAAATAAGGAAATCCTTTGAGTAATCGGGACTGATAAGCACAGGGACTTCAGTCAGGGCCTTCTTTATTTTCTCAAAGGAATTTCGCGATTTAGAAGTCCACCTCACTTCATTTCCTTTCCTTAACATGGTTGTTATAAATTTTACCTCCTCAACAAAGTTAGGAACAAATCTCCTCAGAAAATTAATCTTACCAAGGAAAGATTGGACCTCCTTCCTGGACCTCGAGATTGATAAGGCTTGTATTGCCTCAACTCTGCTAGGATCAACCCTGAATCCTTCCGCTGATACTATGTGGCCTAGTAACTTTCCCTCCTACATGACGAATAGATATTTCTTGGGGTTTAATGAAATGCCAAAACTCCTGCATTTCAGGAAAACCTTCCTGAGATGACAACAGTGTTCTTTATCAGATTTTGAAAATACTGTTATGTCATCCAGATAGATGACCACAAACTTATCCTTTTCCCCAATAAAATCTATGTCCATGGCACATTGAAATGTTTCCCCTACATTCATCAATCCAAACGACATCTTGGCATACATGAATGTGCCCCATGGAGTGGTAAATGTCGTCTTTTCCCTGTCCTCAGGTAGAACAGAGATTTGGTTGTAGCTAGATAATCCACCGATCATAGACATTCTGGATGCTCCTGTTACCCTTTGCAATATATGTTCCATCTTTGGTAAGGGGTAGTTATCCTTCCGTGAGCTCCTGTTCAGATTTCTAATGTCTACACAGAGTCTAATTTCTCTATTATTTTTCCTTACTGGTACCAAGTTGGCTACCTACTCTGAATATCTCAGTGGCACGATGATATGGGCCTGTAGCAACTTCTTTACTTCCCTCTCCATGATAGGCAACAACATAGGATTGATCTGTCTTAGCTTCTGCCTGAATGGTTTTGCTTCCCTTTTCAATGGGATTTTGTGATCGATGATAGAAATGTCATATGTTTTGATATCTCCATAGGTCTAGGCGAAAACATCAGCGAATTCCCTCAAAAGTCCAGCATAGTCAGACCTCTGCTCCTTTGTCAGACTTCTTGACAATTTGACAAACTTGGGCTCACTCTCAGTGCCAATGTTGCACTGAATTGTATCAGCGTCATCTTCTGAGATCTCCTCTTTTAATGCCACATCATTTCTATCAAAAATCCTTTCCAAAGGAACCAATCCCCTTGGAATATGATTGCTGGGAAGCTACACAATGTTACGCTTTGCAATCTTATTCAGAAAATTACCCCCATCAAGCTTTTCTTCAGAGATAGAGTCTTGGTCAATATGCATCTCTGAAAATTATTCAACGGTCTCCAAGAATATTTTGACCTCAAGATCATCCTCAAACACCTTCCAATGCTTGACATTGTCAGGTATGGAGGGCCTATATTTTACTTCTACATCGTATCTGAATTTGGGTGGCAAGGGAACTTTGAAATTTCTTGCTGATGTTAATCAAGGAATTTTCCACTGTGTTCTTCTCTCTTGGGATGAAAGAAATGTTAAATGCTGAGAATAAACTGTCAATTAGGTCCCATACCTCATTTATGTAACTCCTGAGTCGAGGATGCTTAGCCTGATAAGCGTTTCTGATCTGTTGGACTACCAACTCTGCATCTCCGAACACTTCTACCTCCTGAATTCCCATTTCCCTTGTGGATCTTAATCCTAGGACAAGAGATTCATACTCTGCCACATTGTTGGTAGCTTCAAATTCTAGTTTGTATGATAGAGACATGGTTTCCTGAGCAGGTGACACAAAAAACACCCCCGCTCCAGCGCCTTCCCTAGAAAAGGCTCCATCAAAGAACATTTTCCAGATGAGGGTGATGGAGAGAGGATATTTATGGGAAGTGGTGGGTGGATTTCTGAGTTTAAGAGGAGGCTCGGGAGCATGAGTGAGTTGTAGTAAACTGGAACCCAAATCAGTGTCCAAGGCAAAAATAGGATGGTTGGTAGGATTGGCTTCATCATTGATTATATAGGCCAATTGGGCTTCCCTGTATAGCCTTCTATGTTCTCCTCCAAACATTGGGATAGTAGAATATGTGAGGTCCATATGCAAAGTTCCCCCTAGTATTTTTATCCAAGATATTGATAATAACATACCAAACTTGGGGGGGACATCAGCCACTACAATATCCATGACCACACTTTTCATGGGCAACTGAAATAGGGTCACGAACAGGTCTTTGATAACTCCTAGACATTGAACTTTTCTGGAGTCAAAGGAATAGAGGTCATGATAGGCTCAGGTGACTTCTAGCCCTAACTCTTCCATGACAGTTTTGGGCATGAGGTTGTGAGAAGCCCCCGAATCCATCAAGAAGTTGTGCAGTACCTTGTCATGTATGTTCAAGGAAGTGTAGAAGGGAGGGGATGAGTCATTCCTGTCTTCTACCATAGGACCTAGAATAACTGCAGGATTTTCATATTGCAAATTGATGGAGTCTGTGGGAAGGCATGAGACCTCAGACTGTAAAATCTCATAAAAGCGTTTCTTGAACCCTTCATGTTTAATCAATTCAGTCAGGGGCACAGGGATTCTGATCTTTTGAATTTCATGCTCGAAATTAAAAGAAGATGTAAGCTTCAGGATTTCTCTTATTTTAGGAACATGACTCTGGACTATGGGAGAGAGGGGTTGGGTATTTTTACCTCTGTGACTGTTCGCTACTTCATTAGTAGGTTTCTCTGTTCTAGTGAACTGCTTAGGAACATCATGTGCTACTGTCTTTTTCTTAGACCTCAGATCATACCTGCCTTGGCTGCCACTAGCCTTGTCTCCCTTGCTCAGTTCATTTAGCTGACTATCCATGAGATACTCCTCATATGATGATCGAGTGAGATGAGGAAAAGGAGGAGTGTCCCCGTAGCAATGGATTTCAGGATCAAGCTCATCTATTTCCCCTTCTTCCCCCTTGGCCACAAAATTGTTTTGAAAAGGGACCTGAATTTTCTGATCTTCTCTGTCTCTTCCCCTCTCTCTTTGCACAGTCGGGGAAGTAATATTGTTTGGCCTCCTGAAACCTCCTTTGTTTTCGGTGTTTTGAAGGCCCTTGTATTCTTGCCTACCCTCCACCTTCATTCTCTCCATCTTTGCAGATAGAGACTTCACCATCTTGGTCAGTTCATCCACTTGAGGGTGGGGCACTGATGGGACATAAGTTGAGGCTTCCGATCTTTCCTCTCTTCTATCTGTGTCGGCCTTGTTCCTCAGTCTATCAGCTGCTAATACATTGGATTCCACTTCTATGGCCTCATCTTGCATTTGAGATAAGGAGGTGGCTCTTCTTTCTCTCAATAAAAGACAGAAATCGAGACCAAACACACTAGCATAAGAAATCTTGGCCGAGGCTTCTGAGGGTTTTATCTCATCAGGAATTTTATTATACATCTTATTGAATCTTTTGGAGAAGTTAAAGACAAAATCTCCTTCCATCTTCTTCAAAGACCCGAACTCTGTCATGTAATACATGAAATCCTTCCTATCTCCCCACTGCCTCAGGAAAGCACTATCCAGGGATTCGATCCCAGCAATAGATCCAGGGGCCAATCCTCTAAACCACTTCCTCACCTCACCATCTAGGCTCTGGATGAAGACTCTCATCTAGACATCTTCATTTTTAATGTTCAAGTTGTCTGCATAACTGTAAAAAGCAACCAGGTGCTCTTCCACAGTTATGTCCCCTTCCTCGGTGAACTTGGGCATATACTTCAAGTAATCTCTAGCAGGGAGAGAATTCAAAGGATGGGGTAGGATCAAGGGAGCATGTCTAGCAGCGACTATGGCATCCATTCTATTTAGAGGGGTATTAGTGCCAACCATAGGAATATTAGGTGGAGGAGACCTTGGAGGAGAAGGAGCTTGCGGAGGGGCTATTGAGAATGAGTCTCGAAGTGGAATGGGGAACAAAAGGGGATTTAAAGAGAAGGATAATGGGCTCAAATTAGCAGATGCTCCTCCTTGTGTAGGAGTGGCAATAATAACAAGAGGAGGAGTGGAAAAGATAGGAGTGGGGAAATATTTTGCAGTCCTGGGTCTATGCTAAAGCACATCGTCAGGGGAAGGGGAGGGACAAGGATTTCTCCCTCCAATCCTGGACCAGGAGGGGAAATCTCAGCAGGAACACTCCCAAAATTCAAGAAATAGGAAACCTTTGAAAGAGGTTGGTTAAGAAACTGAGGAGGAGAAAATGGAGTTCCTACAGAAGGAGATGGAGGATTACCTGGTTCGACAGTGGAAGCTTCTTCTTCAGAGGCCTTTCCTTTTCTGAGGACCACCTCAGGATCAGTTTTAGGTGTAGATAGAGGTAGCTATGGATGGGACCACGTGTGTCTACCTCTAAAATCCACAATTAACACGACAGATTCACCATAGTGGAGTCGTCACAATGGAGTCATCAAGTGCACAGTAACAATCTTCAAAGGCTCTGATACCTGATGCACCTTCAGGATAAGAGGCTCAATGTCGTTCAATCCCGGGGAAAATTTTCAACTTCGTCCCCAACAACGGTGCCAGAAATGTTAGCGTCAGAAGTCACTTCTGGATTTCTTGCAGGAGCAGAGCCCAACACCCATCAGTTTTATGTCATGATAGTTTGTAATGGGTGATCAAATGGATAGAGACTCGGGAAGATATCACACTAACTCAGGGTTGGGTCTGGTATGTAAGGAACAAAGGAGGTCTTGATCTAACTTTAGTCAGTGAGTTGATTTAAAGATGGGTATGTTGAAGACTTGGTGAGAGGGGTGAACAAACTACCTCAAGCGATAGACCTTTTGGTAGTTTGTAGAAGAAAAACTCTAAATGCAAGATCCTCTTGGTTCAGGGCTTCGAGAAACTGAAGGGGGACTTGACTGGATCCTCCAATTCCAAGTTGTTCAGTGTTAGGAAAATCACAGAGACCGATTAGAAATAATGCAACTGTTACAGTGATCCAACCTACATCATCCTATAACAGTTACAACTCGACTGGATCCTCCAATTCCGAGCTGCTCTAATATAGTATAAACAATGACGTTAAAGAAACTGACATTCATAAGGCAAGAAGTCTTAGAAGTCCACACATAACCAGGAATAATAGTGCTTCATTAAATCTTTACAATCGGGAGCCTTGCTCAACCATTGATGCTTA
>CBVK0101146986.1:0-12622 GCA_900067695.1 Picea abies | reverse complement strand
AGTTTCACCTCCTATACAAACACATGCCCTTTCAGTTTCTAGTACAGGTCTTACGATATCCGTGACCTTCTCCTTCGTGCTTCAGCGAAGGCTCGAAATTGGCGTTAGCCCCTTTTTATTGACCCCTTCTCGGATGTGACCTCGGGCAATGAACTCACGCAAAAACACAATTGTGGGAGTGGCTAAAGGTGGTTTGAAGACAAACTACTTTTCGGCCCGCAATCCTCCTTGAGCCTCCATGTGTCCTTTCTCCAAAATCAGGGTTTGGATTACAGCCTGCCCTCAAATTTTGAAGTTTGTGCACCTCCGATCCCCGCAATGCTATGGGACCGTTGATATCCCAATATTGACGGTACCATCCGAATTGAAGGTTCATATTTTCCCTTTTCAAGTCCACAAACCAGATCTGCCCCCCCTAAATCAACGGATGCGATCTCCTTCGGGATTCTGGACTTTGGGCTTTTCAATTCTCAAACTCTGCTTTCCTCCATACATCAATCTTTCGGAGTTGGAAATCTACGGACACCCGACCTTCTATATCAATGACCCTACTTCTACTTTGAGTGTTTTACCTTTCAACTAGAGCAATGGTTGAGATCTCCTTTGGGTGTTCGGACTTCTGAGATCTCAAACCTCCAACTTCACCCTTTTTCCCAACGGGTTTTATCTGAAGGTTATGATCCATGGACGTGTGTCAACTGGATATGATGATCAAGAATTACTTTGGGTCTTTAACCAGAGTCCATAGATTCATGCCATGTGTTCTCCAGATCTGACGGTCAAGGATTACTTTGGGTCTTTACCTGGAGTCCACAGATTCATGCCACATGTTCTCTAGATCTGATTGTTCAGATATACTTCAGACGATCCAAAGGTCAATGTTTACTTTAGGTGTTTTCCCAGAATCCACATATTCACACCATCTGTCCTCTGTATATGACGGTCCAGATCCATTTTGACCCTTCAACGCTTTGTCTCTTCGGTGTTTCGGGCTTCGAGAGTTTCAACTCTCAATATGGAACTCTCAAGGTGATTTCTCCGAAGTCTACGATTTGTCACAATGTGTCCCTCGGGACCCGATGGCTAAGAATTACATCAGGATTCTACCCAAAGCTCACATATCTACGCCACGTCTCTACTAAACTCCAATGACCCAGATCCACTTCGGGTGATCCGATGCCTGAGATTTACTTCTGGTGATCTGATGATTCAAATTTGCTTTGGTTGATTGGACGGGTGATATTTGCTTCGAATTTTTGGCTCTCCTGGATTTGGAAATATCAAGTGTCAAAATTGCCTCCTCTCGAACAGATTCCTTCGGAGTCCATGATCTATCACCATGTGTCCCTCTGGATCGGGTAGTCTAGATTCACTTCAGGTCTTCGGGGTTCGAGGATTCCAGCTTTTAACCGAAAACCCTCGAACCGATTTCCATGGAGTTCAAGATCCATTGCCATGTGTCCCTTTGGATCGGGCAGTCCAGATTCACTTCGGGTCTTTGGGGTTTGGGGATTTCAAATTTTAACCAAAACCCTCGAACAGATTTCCCCGGAGTCCATGATCCGTCACCATGTGTCCCTCTTGGCGATGGATGGTCCCAAACTACTTCAGGACTTTGAAACTTTGGTAAGTCCTCTTCTCCTGTATGTGCAAGGTGCTAAGGTTTGTGCACCTTATTTAGATCATACAACTGTCGAGCCTCTACGATGTGATCCAACGATCATTGTCGCTCCTCCTCCTAGGATTCTGACTTACTCTGACTTAGAAGGTTTTCTAAGTGCTCAAAGGATTCGAACCTTGCTCCTCCTATGATCCATCTCCTAGATTTTGTATGCGCTCGTGAAAGCACTATATCTTCTGAGCTTGATCTCTTTGAAGGTCTTCTCCATCCCACGTGCTCCTTGCATTTTAGGGATCGCTTCAAACTCCGATCGAAGGTCAACGATGATCGAAAGTTCATAGGAATTGTGCAATCCCAACATGTGGGCTCTTTACCAGGGAGTTCGACCTCCGCAATATGGAAAGTGCTCACTCTATTCTAGTCTACCCAAGATCGTTGATCCTCCAGTCCATTAAGATCAATGACAAGGGTCAATTGTGGGTCGTGAACTAGCATGTCCGGTATTTTCACCTTCGCGCTCTGTAGTGATTTCCCACGCTCGATCTTCGTTCATATATCGATGGTGCATAACAATTGCAGGGTTTAACTTGACCTTCATACAACTTGACATATCAGAGCCTCGAGCTCCAAATTCCCTAGACCCAAGTCACGTGGATCTTCATAAAATTCTGGGGCTATGATCCCCGCTCTTAGTCGGGTTTTTGGTTAAGGAAACAAACGCAAGTTCAAAGTCTCCTAGACTACTCGTATGAAGGGAACACCTTCTCGACTCGCAGAGCTTTAAGCTCTAAATCAAGGAAAGGTAACTTGTGAGATTACCAAATCAGTAGATATGCCTAGAGGCTTGCTCCAACTCCGGAACGATGATGTAAATTTTTGGGGAATGCACCTTCGAGTGATTAAATTGGGGCGTATGGAAATTCAAGAAGAATTATAGGTTCTTAAAGAAACAAACGCATACTCATAACTTAATCGTTTAATATAGAGAACTAAACCTTTATAAACATGTAAATACTCGCATACATCCACTATTTACAATTCAAAACATAAGGCAAGAGAAGACACTTATTAGAATTATAGAGTGTGATGTGACTGCTGAAAGGGGTGCTCGTTTCCACCCAACCATAGGCTCAATCAATCCCAATGGATTTATCAATTGCTACCCCCGAGCTTAATTCATGATGCTTTGAGATTCAATCTCTTACTTCCATATTAATGGAAGTAGGGACGAAGGTTAATCTCCTTCTCCCAATACCAAAAATAGATAAGGATGAAGGTTACTCTCCTTCTCCTAGTTTAGTCTCTATTTTATGTGATCAGAACTCACTGTTCCTCTTTCAGTCCTTCCATGGACTCGATGTTTTCCTCTCTCGTCTCTGAATTTTTCTTCGCAAGTCTCCCGCTGGCCACCACACTCCCTTTCTTGTCGTTTTCCGGAATATTGCGTGTGACTCAAATTTCTAGTCCATGGTTAGGTCTGGAAGCCTTACGGATGGGTGGTCTGCCCCATTCCCTCATTAACTCTTGAGGAGGCCTTCCCACCTACCAGACCGACTTTAATTTATTCACGAGTTAGGGGGTTGTTATGATCTGATAAAATTAATTCCAACATGGTACTGGTTCGGTGGAGGTTAACACAACCATTCCTGGTCCCCTCCACCACCTTTCACAACATTCCTTGGTCTTCCTTAGCACATACCCTCTTTCAACAGTCATACAACGTGTAACCATTTTCTATTAAAATAACATAATTTACATCCATCAACCTTCTACACAAGGTCCATCAAATCAAATATTCACACTTTTAATTTTTCCATAGTTCCTTGGCCCATATAGTTATATTTACAAACTGGGGGAAACATGGTGTTACAATTCCCTCCCCTTTAAAGGAACATCATCCTCTATGTTCTATCTGTCATCATGACATGTATGTATAGGAGTAAACAAATTCGGATATGCATGTCTCATGGCATCCTCCATTTCCCACATAGCCTCATCTGGGCCAAAGTGTTTCCATTGCACCTTGACTTGTGCAATGGTTTGGTTCCTGAGTGAGGCTTCCTTCCTATCTAATATGAATTGGGGTTTTGGCAGGAATACTCCCTCTGGCTACACCTGAATCACAGACCAGTCAATTATATGATTAACATCATGTACACATTTCTTCAATAATGAAACATGAAAAACATTATGTTCCTTTATAGTGGGAGGAAGTTCTAGCCTATAGGCTACAGGTCCCACTCTATCTACGACTTCAAAGGGTCCACAATACCAAGGTGCCAATTTGTCACCGGACCTCATTCTCAAGGAACTTTTCCTGGGTCTAACTTTGAGATAGACATGGTCTCTGGTCTTGAACTCTCAGGGAGTTCTTTTCCTGTCGGCATAACTTTTCTGTCTATCCTGAGCAATCTTTAGATTTTTCTTTATCTGAATTACTTGTTGTTCCATTTATTTCAACATGTCAGTTCCGATTGTAATTCTGTCCACTAGATTATTCCAGCTGATTGGAATCTTACACTGTCTACCATAAAGGGCTTCAAAAGGGCTCATCTTCAAGGATTCTTGATAACTATTGTTGTAGGCAAATTCTACCAATGGTAGGTAGTCTTCCCACTTCTTAGGTTGGTGCATTACATGCATCCTTAACATGCCTTCCACTATTTGGTTTACTCTTTCTGTTTGTCCATCAGTTTGAGGGTGGTAGGTTGTGTTGAACAACTATTTAGTCTCAAAACCAACCATTAGGGATTTCCAAAGCTTGAAGTAAATTTGGTGTCTCTATCAGATATAATTTCCTTGGGCATGCCATGTATTCTGAATATCTCCTTCATGAAGATGTTGGCAATATTTATTGCCTTGTAGGTTGACTTGATAGGGATGAAATGGGAAGACTTACTTAGTTTTTCCACCATGACCATGATGGCGTCATTTTGTTTGGTCGACTTTGGTAGTCCAGTGATGAAATCCATGGAGATGGTTTCCCATTTCCATTCTGGGATTGGTAGGGGCTGTAACAATCCTGCTAGATGTCGGTGTTTTGCCTTAACTTGCTGGCACTCTAGGCACTTAACTAGATAGTTAGCTATTTCTTTCTTCAACCCATGCCAATATAATTGTTTCCTAGTGGCCGTGATCATCTTATGATATCCTGGGTGACCAGTATATGGTCTCTTATGTAGTTCATCCATTATGAGCCTCTTCAAGTTGACATAGTTTGGAATATACAATCTGTTTATGTAAGTCATAAGCTCTTCCTCGAGCATCTGGTAGCCTTCATATTTCATCCCTGTAGGATCTTGTGTTAGGTATGAGGTCACGATCTTGAAGAATGCATATGTCTCTTGTGCATTTCTGACTCTTTCCTTGACATCTATTTCACAGGCGCTTTCTGCTGCTAGATGAATCATCTTTATACTCCTGCTAAGTGCATCGACCACCATATTTTCCTTTCCTTTTATGTGTTTGATTTCAAAATCAAATTCACTTAGGAGATCCATCCACGTAGCTTGCCCGAAATTGAGTTTTGGTTGATCAAATAGGTGTCTCAATCCACAATGATCTGTCATAAGAAAAAATCTTCTACCCAGGAGGTAGTGCCTCCACATTTTTAAAGCATGTACTATGGCAACCAATTCTAGGTCATGGGTCACATAATTGATCTCATGCTCATTTAATGTCCTGTACGTGTAGCATATTACACGCCCCTCTTGCATAAGGACTCCTCCGAGTCCTTCCTTGCAGACATCTGTACGCACAAGGAAATCATTATCCGGGTCCACAATCTTTAGCACAGGTGCATGGGTCAGGAGGTATTTCAGTTTCTGAAATCTTTCTTTACATTTCAAAGTCCAAATGAATTTAATCCCATTTTTCTGAAGAGCAGTGATTGGAAAGCCAATCTTGGAAAACCCTTTTATGAACCTTCTATAGTATCTCGCCAAGCCCATGAAGGATCTAATATGAGATACATCCTTTGGGGTAGGCCATTCCATAATAGATCTGATCTTGTCAGGGTCTATTACCACTCCTTCCTTAGAAATGACATGGCCTAGGTAATGGGCTTGCTTCTGAAAGAAGTCACACTTGATAAGCTTAGCATAGAGATGATGCTATCTTAGTACTTGAAGTACGAGTCTAAGGCGTTCTTCGTGCTCCTCTCTTTCCTTGGAGTAGATTAGTATATCATCAATGAAAACCAATATAATTTTTTTCCAAAAATTTGCTTAGTACATTATTCATCAAGCACATAAAAGTGGTGGGGGCATTGGTTAACCCAAACAGAACCACCATGAATCCATAGTGACCATACCTCATCCTGAAGGTTGTTTTGTGGATGTCTTCATCCTTAATCCAGACTTGATGGTAGCCAGATCTTAGTTTGATATTCAAGAAGATGGATTCACCTCCCAATTGGTCAAACATGTCATCGATTCTTGGTAAGGGGTAATTGTTATTTATGGTTGACTTATTGAGTTGTTTGTAATATATGCACGGTTAGAGTGTGCCATCTTTCTTTTTCACAAATAGGACATGCACTCCCCACGGAGATACACTGGGTTGGATGTAGACTTTGTCCATCATCTTCTTTAGTTGTATCTTGAGATCAACCATCTCTGGCGTGCTCCTTCTGTATGGTGTTCTAGATGCTGGTACCACTCCCGTTGTAAGTTCTATCGGGAAGCCAATATCCCTTCTCAGAGGTAGACTTGGTACTTCTTCTGGGAATACATCCTTTTATTCTCTTAATATGGGGCTGGTCCTCTAGGTTTGGTTTTTCATCCACAACAAATTCCAATACCTATATGTCATATAAGGAACACCCCTTTCTGCAATACTTTTTCATTTGAAGGGTTGATATTTGCCTCACTGAGACATGCTTCTGAATCCCTTGAAGGGTCATCTTTCTCCCTTCTTCATTTACACATTCTAGAGTTTTATGATAACAATCCAATTTAGTTTTGTAAGCAGCCAACCAATCCATACCAATCAACAAGTCATAAGATCCCAGGGGAAGTACGTTAAGGGTCGCTTGGGTGGGAAATCCCCCCATGATGAATTGATAGGCTGGTATGACCTCTGCCACTTTTCTTTTGGTCCCAGTGGCTAATTTCACCAACCATGGTTTAACATGTCTAATTGGTTGCAATTTCCTCTTATCAATAGTCTGAGGGGCCACATAACTCAAATTAGAACCTGGATCAATTAAAATAGAAACTAGATGGTCGACGATCATACCTTCTATCTCCACCACTGAAGCTTGGTGTTTGTCTTGATTATTGTCCAAGGCTGCATAGATTCGTGGCATGCTCCTAGCCACATCATTAACGGTGGTCACTTCTTGGATGCTGTAGACTTTCTTACTGTTCTATTGTCTGTGTGGGCAGTCCCTCAATTTATGATCCTCTCCACAACCCCAACATTTTAAGAGTTCCTTCTTTAGGTTATCAGTCATTCCTGGGGTTGTCTTAAAAATTTTATTTCCCCTTTGAGAGGGGAAATTTTTCTGATATACACTTCTAGTAGGAAGGCTCCTTCTAGAATCTTTTCTATAGTTCTTCAATCTTGAGGATTTAAACCCCTTCCTCTCGAATCCCGAACTACTCCCTTTCTTCCAATCCTCGTGAGGTCTTGTCTTATTCCCAAATTGTTCATAACAATATCTCACTTTCTAGATAGTTTCTTATAAGATATTTGGTTCGTCGAACTCAATTCTGTTCCGGTAGGTCTGAGGTAACCCAAAAATGAACCGTTGCATCTTTACTTTTTCATCTTTTATGTAGGGTACATACCTCAATAGTTCAAGAAATCTATTGACAAATTCATCTATGGTGAGCTGCCCTAGCTTGAGTTCATAGAATTCCTTAGTCTTTCCATCCATGTATTTCTCTGAAAAATACAGCTTCCTGAAGTATTTCTCAAACTGTTTCCATGATAGTTCCTTCTCATGGACTCCTTTCATGTTCCTAAGGTCTTCCCACCAAATGGAAGCCTTTCCATTCAGGTTAAAAATGGCTATTCGAGCCTTCAAGTTTTCAGAGTAATCATGGACTCTAAAGTATTTCTTTAAACCAAGCAGCCAAACTTCAGCCTCTTCTCCCTTCCTAATCTCTCCATCGAAAGAGGGTGGTTTGGCTTTCTTAAATTCTTTAGGATCGTGATTTTTGGAACTCTTATGATTCTTTCTTTTCCTTTGGGAATACAAGCTTGCTCTGCTACTAGAATATCCTTCGGATTTTCCAGCTTCCTTTCCAGAGGAATCTATCGATGAGTGTCCCCTGCCTCCAGATTGGGCCTTATTCGAGGTGCTTCTCCAAGTGCAGTCACTTATGGAGTCATTTTTTTGAATCTCAGGTGGACTTCGACTTCTCTTCTTATGTCATCATTTCACGTGGTTGGTTGCAAGTTCATGTTGTAGTTGCCTCTCTATGTCGGACAAGATCTACAACAAGAATGCATTAATTTTTCTTTTTTTTTCTTTCTCGTTTATCAATCTCTCATTGTCAGCCTTGCAACTCTGTAATTCGGCCTTGAGGCTCCTTACAGTCTCAGCCAGATCTAGAGGGGTTTCCACCGCCCTCCTTTCGTCAGATTCTTCCTCTCTATTGTGGGAGCCATCCCCCACTTCATGACACATCACCATCCTTTATTCTTGAAGTTTTCATGTGATTTATTGACTGCTCGAGTGTTGACAAAAACACTTATTGTTAGCTAACAGTCTATTAGTTCATGAACAATACACAGTTCAATTTCTTAAATACATACATGCAGTAGAAAGTTTCATTCTTTTCTTTAATAAAATTTTTAACCAGACTTTTAAGAAAGAGGTAAAGTAGAGTGTCACTCTTTTAAAAGTACTCCAAATAGAGTTTTTAAGCGACTCGACCATGAGCCCAAGAAGGAAAAGTGTTGTAACCATGCTCTGATACCAATTTGTAACACACCCACGATGGGGCAAAAATGAATATTTTTTTTTTGTCCTTCTTACAAGAACAAATCCTTTCCCTGTATGATTCCTAATTTGGGAAGTTTGGGACTTAGCCCGAATCTCCAGTCAAGGTTCTACAATCCTCTAAGTCAAACAAGACTTCAAGAGCTAATAGTTTCACCTCCTATTCAAACACAGGCCCTTCCAGTTTCTGGTATATGTCTTATGATACTCGCGACCTTCTCCTTCGTGCTTTAGCAAAGGCTTAGAATTAGCGTTAGCCCCTTTTTCATGACCCCTCCTCGGATGTGACCTCGGGCGATGACCTCACACAACAAACAATTGTGGGCTCGGCTAAAGGCGGTTTGAAGCCAAACTACTTTTTGGCCCACAATCCTCCTCGAGCCTCCACGGGTCCTTTCTCCAAAACCAGGGTTTGGATTGCGGCCCACCCTCAAATTTTAAAGTTCGCGCACCTCCGATCCTCACAATGCTACGGGACCATAGATCTCCCAATATTTATGGTACTGTCGAAATTGATGGTTCAGATCTGCCCTTTTCAATTCTACAGACCAGATATGCCCCTCCTAAATCAACATATGCGATCTCCTTCAGGATTTCAGACTTCGAGATTTTCAATTCTCAAACCTTGCTTTCCTCTATACTTCAATCTTCCAGAGTTGGTGATCTATGGAAACCCGTCCTTCTAGATCAACGACAATTCTTCTACTTCGCGTGTTTGACCTTTCAACTAGATCAACGATTGAGATGTCCTTTGGGTCTCTGAACTTTTGATATCTCAAACCTCCAACTTCACCCTTTTTCCCAATGGGTTTTATCTGAAGGTTATGATCCACCGACGCGAGTCCACTAGATCTGACGATCAAGGATTACTTCGGGTCCTTACCCGGAGTCCACAAATTCATGCCACGTGTTCTCCAAATCTGACGGTCAAGGATTACTTCGGGTCTTTACTCGAAGTCCACATATTCACACCATGTGTTCTCTAGATCTGATGGTTCAAATCTACTTCGGACGATCCGACGGTCGATGTTTACTTCGTGTATTTCCCAGAATCCAAGGATTCACATCACCTATCCTCTATATCTGATGGTCCAGATGCATTTCGACCCTTCGATGCTTCGGATCTTCGACATTTTGGGCTTTAGGAGTTTCCACACTCAATATGGAACTCTCGAGGTGATTTCTCCGAGGTCTACGAGTGAGATTCTTCTCCCTTCCTAATCTCTCCATCGAAAGAGGGTGGTTTGGCTTTCTTAAATTCTTTAGGATCGTGATTTTTGGAACTCTTATGATTCTTTCTTTTCCTTTGGGAATACAAGCTTGCTCTGCTACTAGAATATCCTTCGGATTTTCCAGCTTCCTTTCCAGAGGAATCTATCGATGAGTGTCCCCTGCCTCCAGATTGGGCCTTATTCGAGGTGCTTCTCCAAGTGCGGTCACTTATGGAGTCATTTTTTTGAATCTCAGGTGGACTTCAACTTCTCTTCTTATGTCATCATTTCACGTGGTTGGTTGCAATTTCATGTTGTAGTTGCCTCTGTATGTCAGACAAGATCTACAACAAGAATGCATTAATTTTTCTTTTTTTTTCTTTCTCCTTTATCAATCTCTCGTTGTCAGCCTTGCAACTCTGTAATTCGGCCTTGAGGCTCCTTATAGTCTCAGCCAGATCTAGAGGGGTTTCCACCGCCCTCCTTTCGTTAGATTCTTCCTCTCTATTGTGGGAGCCATCCCCCACTTCATGACACATCACCATCCTTTATTCTTGAAGTTTTCATGTGATTTATTGACTGCTCGAGTGTTGACAAAAACACTTATTGTTAGCTAACAGTCTATTAGTTCATGAACAATACACAGTTCAATTTCTTAAATACATACATGCAGTAGAAAGTTTCATTCTTTTCTTTAATAAAATTTTTAACCAGAATTTTAAGAAAGAGGTAAAGTAGAGTGTCACTCTTTTAAAAGTACTCCAAATAGAGTTTTTAAGCGACTCGACCATGAGCCCAAGAAGGAAAAGTGTTGTAACCATGCTCTGATACCAATTTGTAACACACCCACGATGGAGCAAAAATGAATATTTTTTGTTTTGTCCTTCTTACAAGAACAAATCCTTTCCCTCTATGATTCCTAATTTGGGAAGTTTGGGACTTAGCCCGAATCTCCAGTCAAGGTTCTACAATCCTCTAAGTCTAACAAGACTTCAAGAGCTAATAGTTTCACCTCCTATTCAAACACAGGCCCTTCCAGTTTCTGGTATATGTCTTACGATATTCGCGACCTTCTCCTTCGCGCTTTAGCGAAGGCTCAGAATTAGCGTTAGCCCCTTTTTCTTGACCCCTCCTCGGATGTGACCTCGGGCGATGACCTCACACAACAAATAATTGTGGGCTCGACTAAAGGTGGTTTGAAGCCAAACTACGTTTTGGCCCACAATCCTCCTCGAGCCTCCATGGGTCCTTTCTCCAAAACCAGGGTTTGGATTGCGGCCCACCCTCAAATTTTAAAGTTCGTGCACCTCTGATCCTCACAATGTTACGGGACCATAGATCTCCCAATATTTATGGTACTGTCGGAATTGATGGTTCAGATCTGCCCTTTTCAATTCTACAGACCAGATATGCCCCTCCTAAATCAACATATGCGATCTCCTTCAGGATTTCGGACTTCGAGATTTTCAATTCTCAAACCTTGCTTTCCTCTATACATCAATCTTCCAGAGTTGGTGATCTATGGAAACCCGTCCTTCTAGATCAATGACCCTTCTTCTACTTCGTGTGCTTGACCTTTCAACTAGATCAACGATTGTGATGTCCTTTGGGTCTCTGAACTTTTGATATCTCAAACCTCCAACTTCACCCTTTTTCCCAATGGGTTTTAGCCGAAGGTTATGATCCACCGACGCGAGTCCACTAGATCTGACGATCAAGGATTACTTCGGGTCCTTACCCAGAGTCCACAAATTCATGCCACGTGTTCTCCAAATCTGACGGTCAAGGATTACTTTGGGTCTTTACTCGAAGTCCACATATTCACACCATGTGTTCTCCAGATCTGACGGTTCAAATCTACCTCGGACGATCCGACGGTCGATGTTTACTTCGTGTGTTTGCCCAAAATCCAAGGATTCACATCACCTATCCTCTATATCTAATGGTCCAGATGCATTTCGACCCTTCGACGCTTCGACTCTTCGACATTTTGGGCTTTAGGAGTTTCCACACTCAATATGGAACTCTCGAGGTGATTTCTCCGAGGTCTACGATTTTTTGCCACGTGTCCCTTGGGACCTGATGGCTAAGAATTACTTTGGGACTCTACCCATAGCTCACATATCTACGCCATATCTCTTCTGAAATCCGACGACCCAGTTCCACTTCGGGTGATCTAACGCCTAAGAATTTTCTTCGAGCGATCTGATGATTTAGATTCACTCTGGCTGATTGGACGAGTGAGATTTGCTTTGGATTTTTGGCTCTCCAGGCTTCAGAAATATCAAGTCTCAAACTTGCCTCCTCTTGAACAGATTCCTCCAGAGTCCATGATCTGCCACCATGTATCCCTTTAGATCGGGAGGTCTAGATTCACTTTGAGTTTTCAGGGTTCATGGATTTCAAATTTTAACCGAAAACCCTCGAACTGATTTCCCCGGAGTCCACGATCCGTCGCCACATGTCCCTCTGGATCAGGTGGTCCAAATTCACTTCGAGTCTTCGAGGTTCAGGTATTTCAACTTTTAACCGAAACCCTCGAACATATTTCTCCGAAGTCCATGATCTGTCACCACGTGTCCCTCTTAGTGATGGATGGTCCCAAACTACTTTGAGACTTCAGAACTTTGGTAAATCCTCTTCTCCTATGTGTGCAAGGTGCTAAGGTTCATGTATCTTGTTTAGATCAGATGGTTGTTGATCCTCTGCAATGTGATCCAATGACCACTATCGCTACTCCTCCTAGGATTTTGACTTACTTCGACTTAGAAGGTTTTCTAAGTGCTCAAAGGTTCAATCCTTGCTCCTCCTACGACCCATCTCCTGGATTCTGTCTGC
>CBVK0101146946.1:0-11003 GCA_900067695.1 Picea abies | reverse complement strand
AATTGGGGAGTTGGAGCTTCCCTTAGGTTGTAGCCTGATAAACTAGGGGGTTGGAGTGTAATATCTCTAGGCCAAACCCAATTGTAATGTAAATGAAAATGCACTTAAGTTGGTGAGTTGTTTTGATATCATTTTTGTATGCCCATTTCATGGCATAGTGCACACTTGTACTACGTAGTAAAATGATGAAGTGTACACATTATTGGATACCATGCACAACAACTTGAGCACGCACGATTTTGAGGTCAGGTAGCCTTTTGTGTATATGTTGTGTTTTATAGAATGGTGAGCCATTTATTATAAGATAGGATGCTTATGTTTGGATTAGGTCAGAGAGCTTAGATATTAAAGGCAAGTGAGCCTATTTTTGTATATGTCTCATAATTAATATAAAATACATCATTGTGCAGAGACCGACCATGATAAAAGAGATGGGGGACTAAACTCCACTAGTTAGGGAAAGGGAGGGGCTAAAAGTTAAGGAAAAGGGATAAGCTAGGTAGCTTAAGCCAAAAAGGAATATTATATTAATATTCCTTAAAGTATAAATTATGGATAATTATTTTATCATAATTTCTAAGGATGGGGACAAGTGGGCCAAAGTAGATCCCAACATGAAAAGTGTCAAGTTGGGAACATGCATACATATGTCCTGGACTTAGTTCATTTTCCTATCATTCCATCATCATTCACTCACTCATTCAGTTGTCCTCCCTACCTTCCTGTACCTGTACCTATATCCATAACCATATTTGTATCTGTACCTAGTTAGATGGGGAGATGGATTGAAGAGGCAGGTTGTCAGGTCCATGGGATACTGAGGAGGTGGGTTGTTAGGCTCATGAACAATTCTCTCTAGGTGAGAGAATTATTGGGAATTGATTTATGGAAGGTTATAAACTGTGGCTATAGGTATCTCAGAATTCCTGGATGACCTGTTGTTGAAGCCCTAGAAGGGAAGTGGGGTAGCTAAGGGACTGTTGAGAAGAGAATGGGAACACTTCTTGGGGTGGGATAGGAATGTGGGGAATGAGGGACTATAGGCTATTAGTTTGAGTTAGCACCTGTGACACAGTCTTTCCTGTTATTTGAGATACATCAGCCTATATAAGAATCCCTTTACCTGGGTGGACTTTAGTCCCAGATCGGGGGTGACCCACTGCTGAGAGTGATGAGAAGTGTGGTCTAAGGATGGGGGTGACCCACTGCTGAGAGTGATGAGAAGTGTGGTCTAAGGATGGGAGGTTCATGGAAGGTCTGCACGCAGTTGATGATATTCTTACCAATATAAGTGTCAATTGTGTGTTAATTTATATGTTGCATTATTATTTATGTGTTTATTTTTATGGGTTTTTCTTGTGTGGTTTATACCTATCTTTATATTTATGGGTATGGATTGTATATGATGGATGTATATGTTTACTGTTATTTTTGTATGAATATGTGAATTTACAGAATGTATTTGTCTGTTTTAAGTTATATATATAAAGTTATGAAATAGTTAATATGTGTATATGTTTTAATTTGCATACAATTTGAAAATTTTATGTGGCATAACCCAGTTGGATGTTGGAGATGTTACACTTGAGGTGAGGACCATAATCCTTTCACATATGGAATCAAAAGGAACATATGAGTAAGATGATGTTCCTTTCAAATCTTGAAAGTAAATTTAGGCCTGAATTATATTTTTCTAGTTTTTTTGGTAGTATCAATGCCCCCAACATTATTTTGATTGGTTGGTATCTTGACCCCTTGCCTTAATTTCCATCTCCTTTTATTGCTATTAATATTCCTTTTATACTTTTGGTTATTAGGAGCTACGCTTTCACAATATGAGGTGGGAGGAGGAGGAATTATTTTCACTTGCAAATTAAGGAAAGGGTCCAACATGGTTTAATGTTTTTGATATCAATTTATTTGTTGGGAATGATCAAGAGTATTCAAAAGATTTGGAGTGGGAAAAACCAAACAAACAACTCTATAGTGAATCCAATAATATTCAAATTATCCATGACTAAATACATAATTGTCATATAAGTAGGAAATTTTAGTTTAAAATTATTATCACTAAATTGCATAGTGATCTCAAAATTTCCATATCTCAGAGGCTTCAACTTATCAGATGTCCTTTGCAAGGATTATTTGCTAATATAATCTACACTCGACCCCCAACATCCAATTTCCTACCTTTATTGACTCTTCTCAAGTTGGTCTTGTACTTTCAAATCAACCTTCTTGATCTTCTCTATGAACTTGTCAACTTTACTATCCTTTTATTGCATTTCATGCATCTATTCCCTATAGTATCCATAATCAACATAAAAATGTGAGCATAAAAAATAATCAAAATAGATCTGAAAGGGAGTTTTGTGGTGGAAGAATGAATTTTCATGTTGTAATAGTGCTAAATAAAATCTTAGATGCTTCATGGACTATAATGGTCTTATTACATGAAATAATCTCACACATATTTTTTAACCTTTCCACTACCATATATAGGGAGTCATGACCTCCCCTATAAATTAACAAAAATCCAACAAAATCCATAGAGATACTTTGCTAGTTTGATGTTGTACCAATAATGGCATGTGTTCTTACCTAAAAACCTCCCTACTTGAAATTTTAAATGCTCGTGGTCTCCTTATAGTTAGGCCCCTCTCCCTTTGAATTTTCCCTTGAAATGCATTACTTTATCATTCAGGGGAAGTATCATGACATTGCCATGAATCTACATAGTCCCCATCCATGGAAAGGTGTTTAACTATTGATGTTTGTTTCCTAAAAATCCACTAAAGGAATCCTATCAAGGCCATTTGTTTCCACGTTCCCCAATTTCAAGTACATTTTCTTGAACCAATGCTGAAATACCTACAAGAAAAATCCAAGGAAAACCATTTCCAAAGAGATATGAATGAAGAGATTTCTTTTTTAAAGAAGAGGTAGATCAATAGCTAATAACTAACCTATGTCAATGAATTAATGACTCAAAATGTTTCATGCGAAATGGGAAGCACGAAGGGTCAAAATTTCCAAAGTTCCATGAATAATTCACATTACCCCTATAAAGAGTATATCAACAATCCATATTCCATCACACCTTCTTGTAGAGGTTTTTATGGAACCTGCTTGAAAAATTTATCCCTTATTTATTTATAGTCGAGGTTGTTAGTGGAGGTAGACCACTAGAGGTTTTTGCAAAGGTTTTTTTTCACGATATACCTTTAAGGTATATGCACACCCTTGCATTCATGAACAATAAAGAAACATTGTGTCAATGTTCCAATAACACGACCATACTTTATAATAAAATTACATGCACCTAATAAATCACATCAGTTCCATTGAACATTATGCATCGGTGTGCTTACATATCACTAGGTGCACCATGGTAGGGTAAATAAAAACAAAAATTACGAAACCAATTTTCATTTTATGGTCTCCTTTTTGTGACGTTTTGTTTATGGCCATCAACGTTCCATATAGTAGTTTATATGAGCCTTGTTTCATTTTATGGCCACCCTTATGTGGGGTTTCATTTTATGGTCGACTTTCTATCCAAAATCTCAATCAAGCACCAATTCTCACCTTTCTTACTAAAATGTCACGTTTGCATTGTGTTGAGTACTCAACACACCCAAAAAAAATTATGTCACCATTTAATTTGTGGGGTACTACTCGATCTTCGGCTTGGACTGTCATCACTTTAGTATGAAACTGACACCTTTTATTATCTCATATGATTCATGATTGAATTGATTAAAATTTTTCATATGTACAATAATGAACCTTCTTAACTCTGAAAAATACTTAATTACTACTCAAGGAATCAACGACCTAGGATTTTCCCTAACTCACTTGAGAAATTCGACATCGGTGAAAGATAAAGGTGGTGGAAATATTTTGGAAAGTCAAAGTAGCCGAGTACCAACCTTCATTAGTGTCAGTCGATGAAAGGTTTCTTTCTTAAGAACAACCCCAGGAAGGATTTCACCGAAGACCGATCCATTTGGTTTCGGCAGAAAAATGTAATAGTAAACACTGTGTAGAGGAAAGAAGTAAACAATCGATCCCCGATACCTACATCGGAGTGATGTGACGTGAAGAGATGTTTTACCTCCATATGTGTCAGATACACCACATTCAAAGCTGGTAGTTAATTCATAGATCATGCATTAGTTACCAACTCATGCATGAATCAAAAGGATCCGTTAAACCCACCGATACAATGCATATTCCCCCGTGCCTCCTTCATCAACAAGTTAAGGTTTATTTGTAGAAATTCGAGGGTAATTTATTTTGAATTTAGATTTATTAATCATATTAACTGATTGATATGACTGGTAGTACCTCTCTAGTTATATCTTGTTCAATTCATTGTGCATGGTCCCATTCTATGCAGAAAGAAATTCAGAACAAGCAGAAGAGTGAAGCCAACAACCCAGAAGGAATGCCCAAAGTTTAGTGAGTATTAAGAAATTATCTTAGCAAGCGTTACATGTATGTATCTGCTAATGGTTTTCATGCATTCAATTGTTTCATGTCCGCACCCAACGCTGCTCTGTACGCATGTTCAAATGAAATTTTAAATTATAGGAACAATGCCTCCGAAGAAGCCTTCCACCAGGAAATCACTGAGAGCCCCTAAGCTGCAAGAATAAAAAATAGGAGAATGTTCCTCCCCATCAGTTGCGAGACAATTAGAATTCTCTCCCAAGCCAGTATCCATCATTAAGAGAATCACCAAGGATCCCTTTGTCTAGCCCCCAGCTTTCAGAGACACAGAGGCAAGTATTGGAGCCAAGATAACATTTCCTCATTGGAAAGAAGTTTTCAAGAAAATCAAGAAAGAAGAACCCCTTGAATATACCCCGCATAGCAATCCTGAAACAAGGAAACTCAACGACGAGGTCATCCCCAACATTCACAAAGATTATCTACACATGGTGGCAAGCTGGTCTCCAGTATTTCCTTGCATTGAGCTCCTGAAGTGGATCATTAACCATGCTGATGCCCAGAAATGCTTGATTAACGATGATAATGGCGAATGCTTTGGAGTCTTCCTACCATCAGAGGTTCAGATTTACTATAAGCTCAAAGATTCTGAGCTAAAACTAAGCACTTATTTCATCCTGAGTTTCTATGCCTCACACGATACCAGCAAAATCATGTTGTCTTGGTGGAGAGAAGAAAACAAATTCACAAACCAAACTATTGGCTGGTATCCAACAACCAATCTCTGGGAACCATACATATATCTCATGGATCTACTTTGCAGGTTACATGGGGAGAAAGACTTACAATATCACTCTCCAATGGTTGACATCAATGACAACCAACAATCCATCAACCTAAGCCAACTATCTGATACAAACCACTCTACCAAGACCAATGAAGCACAATTAGTTACTCTGTTGGTCCCAATGTGACCTCATGATTTACCCTTGTGTGAAAAGGGCTTCCCAGGACAGATATGTGGCAATTGGATTTGTCTCCCTAGCACAAGATTCTATGTTTAATGGACAACTTTAGAGAGTTAGCCTCACCAATTATTCCAAAGCTCTACACCTGAGCTAATGTTGGTGTGCTACTAGATAAAAATATCGAATAAATTTTATTAGTGCTTAGTTTTAAGGGTTGTTGTTTTACTCAAAAGGATGCATAAGTGAAACTGATGATGTTTGACCTTGACTCGAAATATCATGCAATAAGATATGAAATGCAATTTTTTAGTTCTATGAATCCTAATTACACAAGAGAGAGAGAGAGAGAGAGAGAGAGAGAGAGAGAGAGAGAGAGAGAGAGAGAGAGAGAGAAGGTACTTTTTCTTTTGAAAAACAACAGTCAAAATGCGATTCTTTTCAAGAAATATCCCAATATTTTCACAAAACAATCAATGACTTAATGATTCTAATTCATCCTAAAAGTCTAAATGTATAAGTTTTTTCCTCTTGATTTAAAAATGCAAATGAATGCAATTCTACTTAAGTTCTTTCTTTTTCAATTAACATGAAAGTTTGCAACGAAAGAAACAAAAGATTCTTCAAGGGAAAATACGCATCCACATCTCAAGACACAATAGAAAGATACAACTAAAACTCCCACAATGATATTTCCAAAACTAGAAAGATTTTCCAAATGCAAAGCAAAAGATAGAAAATCTTAATTTTTTTTTAAAACAAAAGCCTTAACACAAAAAATAAGAGAATATCATTCAATAAAATACTTTGACAAGAGCAATTAAGAGCTAGCTGAGAGACACTTGAAGACCAGGCTAAGAAATTATACCTCTTTGAGATATAGGAAAAAAATTACCAAAGACAAAGCCAAGTAATCATGAATAAATTGAAACAATGATAAACAAATGCTCTAAGACTGCTAAGAAGACTATAAAGCAAACCTAAAATTCACATCAAAGGTCAAATTTGAGACCCGGGTAGGAAAAATTCAAATAAAATTTGATTTTTAAAGAAGTGTCGCGGGCTACTATGGCACACAGAGTGACAGTCCAGAGTGTCACATGCTGCAGACTATGCACAGTGCGACAATGTCGCATTGGTTCTCAAAGGCAGGGTGCGACAATCAAGAAAATCTTGGAAAAAATAAAATAAACTGTTGAGTACTCAACACACCCTAAAAGTTCTGCGACTATTTTCTTTTGGGTACCACCCTGTAGTTTACTTTTGACTGTCTTTGCCTTGGCTTGAAACTGACCCTTCACTTCTCTTATATGTTTCACGTTTTAATTGATTAAAAGTTCACTTGAACATACAATGAAGAATCATCTTAACTCTAAAATACTTAACAAGTACTTGTGGAATCGATGACCCATATTTTTTCCTCGACTCATAAGAGAATTTCGACATCGACAGAGGATGATGGTGGTGAAAACCATTTGGAGAGTCAAAGTAGCCAAATACCGACCCTCATCGGTGTCGACTGATGAAATGTTTCTTTCCTATGAATAAACCTTGGGAAGGATTTTGCTGAAGACTGATTCGATCGGCTTCAGCAGAAAGATGTAATAATACACACCACATGAAAGAAAGAGTAAACCCCCCGATCACCAACCCCTATATCGTCGGCGTTAGAAGTTTCATCAATAGCCTATCAATGTAAGTACACACTCTGATAATAACCAATCCCCGATTCATTCACCAAGAGACATGACGTGTTGACCCCAGAGTGTGGTAGGTACATTGCAATTATGATTCTCAGTTAATTCGTGGATTGCGCATTAGTTACTGACTCGTGTGTGAATCAAAAGGAACCATTAAACTTGCCGATACAATGCATCTCCATCCATGCCTCTGTCGTCAACCAATCATAATTTATCCGCAGAAAATCCGATAGTGGTTTATTTTTAATTTGCATTCATTACTCGTATTAATTAACTGATATGATTGATAGTATCTCCCAGTTATATTCCTTTCGATTCTTTGTGTATGATCCCATTCTGCACAGTAAGAAGTTCAAGGAAGACATGAGAGCGAAGCTAATAGTCCACAGGAAGCGTTCAAAGTCCAGTGAGTATTTAAACCGTTATCTTAGCCAACATTACAGGAATAATGCCTCCGAAGAAGCCGTCCACCAGGAAATCCCCGAAAGCCCCTAAGCTGCAAGAATCGGAAGTAGGAGAAGGCCCTCCCCATCAGTTGCAAGGCAATTATATTTCGTTCCCAAACCAATATCTGTCATTAAGAGAATCACCAAGGAGCCTTTTGTCCAGTCCCGAGCTTTCGAAGACACGGAGGCAAGTATTGGATCCAAGATGGCATTTCCTCCCCGAGAAGAAGTTTTCAAGAAAATCAAGAAAGAAGAACCCCTCGAATATACCCCGCATAGCGATCCTGAAATGAGGAAGCTTGATAATGAGGTCCTCCCCAATATTCGCAGGGCTTATCTGCACATGGCGGCAAACCGATCTCCAATCTTTTCGTGCATTGAGTTCTTGAAGTGGATCATTGACCACATTGACACCCAAAAGTGTTTGATTAATGATGATAATAGCGAGTGTGTCAAGGTCTTCTTGCCATCATAGATTCATAACTACTATAAGTTCAAAGATTCCGAGCTAAAGCTGAGCACCAATTTCATCTTAAGTTTCTATGTGTCACACGATACCAGCAAAATCATGTCGTCTTGGTGGAGAGAAGAAAAAAAATTCATGAACCGGACTATTGGCTGGTACCTAACGACCAATCTTAGGGAACCATACATATACCTCATGGCTTTACTTTGCAGGTTACATGGGGAAAAAGATTGTTCCCGGTTTTTAGAGGCTTGGATGCCTCTGGCTTTTACAATCACTATTTCAGGCACAGGCTTCAACTGGGGTGCCATCATCTCCAAACAGTTAAGCACCTGCATAAGACAGGTTTAGGAGCCGAAGGAGGGAGATAGCCCTGCCTTCTATATGGCTTCGTATCTACTGAATGTGATCTACGCCAGGAACACTTTTGTTGGGATGAATCTGAATTGACACCCTTCAAAGCTGGTTGTCCATGTATACTTCAACATCCTATGGGAAAACAGGTACAAAAAATCTTATGCTGTTATCTGTGATCAATTTATTGCACGCACTTACTCCTTGCTCTTCAGAAGAGAGTGCCCTAGATTATCAGATGAAGCAAATAAGGTTATAGCCAAAATTGGCCACTGGTATTTGGAAGAATAAGAAACCGACATTAGAGTTTTTGGTTTACCCATTTATGTTCCCAACCGGCTAGTGTTAGGGGAAATTTGCTATTAAACCATCCTGCAAGGATACAATGCAACTTTAGTAAAAGACAAGAAGCAGGCTTTCGTACCATATGGGTTTCATATTGGGTTCTGCATGGTCAAAGATACCATGCATGCTAAACAACTCAGTCTAGGTCAATTGGAATTTTGGTTCCAAACTGGTCGATTTCGCAAACATGATCCCAAGGGATTGGTTCTACAACACGCGTCACAAGTATCATCCTGTTGGCCCTATGCCCATTACCAGTTCAAGGATGAAATTTTTACTGAGAATGCTCAAGACTGGAATGTGGTGATGTCCAGGAAAATTGATCCTCAAGGAACTAGGTTTATAGCAATGAGCTACAAATAACAGGCAACGTTTCTGGAGCAGGAAGTTCAAGAAATTAGATTATTGATGCAAGAGCATTGCTCCAACTAGCTATGTGTCAGCCAACCAACTCATCAAAAGTGTGCATTCAATGGGATGGGGAGAGGCACAACTCTCTTACTTTCCAATTTTGAATTGGAATTAAATGTATTTAATGTTTTGTAAGGCTGGAAAAGCCAAAGGCCATGCCTATGCATAGGATTTAGTTAAATATAGCCTTAAATGGTTGTAAGGCTGAGATCTAGATCTGATTTAGGACTAGACAACCCATTCATTATATATTGAATGTAATTGAATAGGGTAGGTGAGATGGAGGGAAGAGCTCAAAGAGCCCCCTCATTTAAAAGATATTAGATCTTATTTTGAGTTAGTTGGTAGAGGTAGAAGATAGAGTCGAGTAGAGAAATCTGTGAGAGAAGAGAAGGAGAGTTGAGACTCTATTACAGTCTGCATTCAGAAACACATTGTAAAGAGGCATTTTCATATGAATACAAAGAGCAGTTTTCCTGCATTTTATTCTGTATGTGTTGAATGAATGTATTCATGTGTTTTTATATGCTATAGATGTATGTTATAGATGTGCATTTGAAAGGACAAACATAATACATTGTCTGTTGAGTTTATTGATTTTCAGGCTAGGTTCTTTGTGGTTTCATGCCAAGAGGGTGTGACAGAATTCCATGGGTTCTGAAAGCTAGTGCATAGAATGCACTTCTAAATTCTATGGAATTTGGACAAAGATGTTCCAGGAGGGTGCACTAGCTGAGGTCTTTGACTCAAGAAAGAAGCCTCAAGGTTGTTGAACACCTTTGAGGTAGGACTATGCAGAGGAGGGCACAATAGAAGAGAGAATTTTTGAGAATTTCGTGGAAGCTCTACCAGGAGGGCATCGAGCAAATGCATTGGATGCATTGAGGGAGAGAACTCTTGTCTGAGTTCAGTAAGAAGACAGAACCATTGAAAGTTTTGTAGAGATCTGTCAGGATGACATTGACCACGTGCATAGAGTGCACGGGAGGAGAACTCTATTGTGAGTTCGTTGAGGAAAAAAGAGTCACTAAGGGAATCTGCAGAAGCTTTGCCAGGAGGGCATCGAGCCAATGCATAGAGTGCATAGAAGAACTTGGTTATGAGTTTAGAGAGAAAAAGAAGTGCCACTGGAGTACCTTCTTAGGGTTATTGAACACTCTGCAGGATCAACAAGGCGTGCTTGAGCATAAAGTGGCCAGAGAGAAATTCCATCCCTTCAAGGAGAGAAAGGGGTAGAGATCTTAGAGGTATGAGTATTTGAAGCTCAAGAGGACGAAGGCCTATGCAAGGAGTCCACTAGGCCAACACTCAGTTGAAGTGTTGATAGATAGCCATATGAAGGCTTATCAAGCTCAATGAGTGAGAGAAGGAGCACTTTGGTTCAATTACAGAAGCTCAGGAGGTCAAGCGCAGGAGCGGGCATGATAGTGAGGACTTATTCTAAGTCCCGAAGCTCAGGACAGATAGCACCTTTGTGAGGACTTATTCTAAGTCCCGAAGCTCAGGACAGATAGCACCTTTGTGTGCAAAGGCCTACAAATAATCGCAGAGGCTAAGAAGACCCTTTGGAGGGTTCATAGTTGTAAAGCTTAGGAGGAGCAACATCCTTAGGACATAGCTAGGATCCAATATTACAGGCTTCATCAGCAGGGATAAAGGCCAAGGCCTTTTGAAGCATTCAAAATCTTCTAAGGTAGGAAGAAGAGCGCAAAAAGGAAGAGCTATAGTTGTTGTTAGATCAGCTGGAGGAGAAGATCTAGACCATTGAGCATCTATTAGGATTCTGGGAATCAGGGATCCTAAAGGCAGGGAGCATGAGACGTGAAGTCCCGACTCCTAAAATAGTGAAGAGATCTAGACC
>CBVK0101146883.1:5929-37895 GCA_900067695.1 Picea abies | reverse complement strand
TGTTCTTTATGCTATCTGCTCTATGTTTATAACACTGGATTTCACAGTAAAGACTTACTGCCACTAAGATTAATGAGTCAAAGTTAAAAAAAAAAAAGAGAGAAAAATTGTTAATAATTACACTAACTGATTCACCCCCCCCTCTCAGTCAGTTCATACCTGTAACAAAGAAGGCTTGATAATAGAAATACAAATCAGTTTAGAAGGCCTTTCAACCCTCCCCGATTTTTTCAAAGATAAAGGAGAAATGAGGATCAACCAATACAAGCACCTATAAAAAAATGAAAATCTAGTTGATAACCATGTGGAAGAAAAATTTGAAGATATTGATGAGGAAATGAATATTATGCAAGGTGACCTTTCTGATGTACATGTGACCAAGGATGAATATGAGAAATCCTTAAGCTTCAATTCATATTTGAATGAAGATGATAACAACAACCAAACTGATATGCCTTTGTCTCAATATAGGGTTTTCTTGTATGCATTACAGGCTTAAATCCATAAAAAAAATATGACCTTAGACCAAGGACAATTGTAAATACAACTAAAACAAATAATCAAGGCTAGCCAGACAAAATACAAAATAAAGATAAAGGAAAGGAAATTATAGTTTCAAAACAAAAGTATGATCAATAAGCAGCTAAGAAAATGGGTGGAACACAAAGAAACTGAGAAAACAAGCAGTTCCTCCAATTTATAGAATGAATTGAATAAGATCAGAATTCTTATTCCTTTGCTAGAAATTGCAAAAAATCTTGTTTATCGAAAACAAGTTTTGAAAATGATTGATTGTTCAATTGCAACAAGTTAACCTGATACACTCAATCTACAAGATGAAAGCCCTACTATAATGTTTGGTCCTCATATTGAGGAAAGAGGAGAAACTGTGGCACCATTTCATATTTCATTGACTATTCATGAACATCTTTTACACAATTACATGCTAGATTCATAAACTTCTCATAATTTAATGCATAAGATAGTAATGGAGAAACTGAGTTTACAAATCACAAGACCATATCATGACCTGTATTCTTTTGATGCAAGAAAAATTATATGTTTATGAATGATCAAAGATCTTGTAGTACATTTATCCCAAATCCCTGTAAAAAGTGTTTTGATGGATATAGTTGTGATAGATGTACCTGTGAACTATGCAATGCTTTTATCTAGATCTTGGGCAAGGAAATTTGGTGGCTCATTACAAATGGACATGACATATGCCATTATTCAAGTTTTTGGTGGAGAAACCATGAGAATTTATAGGGAAACCAAACTTGCTTACATAGTCAGTGACCCCAATCATCCTAATAATTATCCTGTCTATTCAAAAGATCAGGACATGAGTTGTTTCATTCTATCTGTAAATAATGAACCGGAAGTTTTCACTGAAATTGTAAATGCTCCTTTTTTTGAAGATGACGAGTTTATAAATGGAATGTGGAAAATGTATTTTGATGGAGCTTCTTCATGGGAGGGTGTTGGAGTAGGTATGCTTCTAATTTCACCTTCTGGGAAATCGTTTCCATTTTCTTTTAGACTGCAATTTGAAACATATCCTACAAATAACGTTTGTGAATGTGAAGCTTTAGTGTTAGGTTTAGAAACAACTAGAAAAATAAAAATTGTAAATCTCATCATTTATGGTGATGCAGAATTGATTGTTAAGTAAAAAATGAAGGTTTATCAAGCCAAACATCCTAGGATGAGATCATATAGAAATTTCGCTTGGGAATTAACTAAAAAAAAATTCTTGACATTCAATATCCATGCAATTCCCAGACAAGAAAATCAACAAGTTGATTCATTAGTAGTGGCTGCAAGTACTTTCAGGCCTCCTGAGGTTCCAAATATCAAATATGAAGTGGAAATGAAATATAGACCTTCAATTACTAACAATGTTAAACATTGGCAGTTTATTTGAAGATGATCAACAGATTGAAAAAAAATTGGAAATGGTTGAAGAATTTTCTGCAACTCAGATTGATCAAGAAGATGACAAAAATGATGAAAAAATTAATCAAAATAGTCATTCAAATCCTACAATGCAAAATATGATTGCTAATCATAAAATGATGGTATTAAGAAATTATCATATTCCAAAAGGATTAGTGCCTCTAGAAAAAACCTTTTGATAGAGATGATGTTTTTGTTAAATCTGTTGTTCTTCCTCAAATTGAAGAAATTGAAGATTGTAACATTGGTAATGAACAAGAACAAAGGAATATCAAGCTCCAAAACTTCTAGTTGTTGATCATAAATCCAGGTATGTTGATATATTTAAACAATTTATTGAGGTGTTTGCATGGATATGTGGAGATCTAAAGACTTATGATACCATCATAATTCAACATAGAATTCCACTTAAGGTGGGATATAAACCATTCACATAGAAACTAAGACAGGTAAATCCCATTCTTTTCCACATCATTGAGAAACAACTGAAAAAATGGTTAGATGCAAAAATCATAGTTCCTCTTAGGTATTCTTCTTGGGTTTCAAATTTAGTACATGTTAGAAATAAGAATGATGAAATTAGACTCTATGTTGATTTTATAAATCATAATAGAAATTCATTAAAGGATAATGATCCTCTCCCTAAAATGGATCAAGTGTTGAAAAAGGTAGTACGAGATAATCAAATTTCTATGATTGATGGTTTTTCAAGCTATAACTAGATTGTTGTGCATGAAAAAGATAGAGATTTGATTGCATTTACCACACCGTGGGGAACCTTTATGTGTGGTAAAATTCCCTTTGGTCTAATGAATGCAGGAGAAATATTTAAGAGGGCGATGGACATAGCATTTGTTGGAGTAAAAGACAAATTTATTGTTATTTACTTAGATGATCTGACTATTTTCTCAAAATCAGATGATGAGCATTCAAAACATCTTAAACAAACTTTCATTAAATGCAAAAAATACAGTTTGTCACTTAATCCTAAGAAATCGCATTTTGCTATGCAAGAAGGAAAATTACTTGGAAATATTGTTTCAAAAGAAGGGGTGAATATTGACCCACAACGTGTCGAAGCAATAAAAATTATCAGCCTACCAAGAAACAAGAAAGAGATTCAGTCTTTTCTGGGAAAGATCAACATCCTGAGAAGATTCATTCCAAAATTTGTTGAAGTTGTAAAAGATTTGATGGACATGTTGAAAAGGGGTAGTGAATTTAAATGGTCTTCAGAGTCTAGATATTCATTTAATCAGATTAAGAAAGCCTTGGGAAAAGCGCCAGTGTTGATAAGTCCAGATTATTTAAAGGAGTTTATTATCATTTATTTTGCCTCTGATAACATTGTTGCTACAGTCCTTTTACAAAGAAATAAAGAAAACCAAGAACAACCAATTGCATTTTTCAGCAAGAGTTTAAGAGATTTTGAAGTCAAATATAACATAATGGAAAACAAATCTTATGCATTGGTTAAAACTTTGAAATCTTATTGTGCATGTTCTTCATTCCAGAATAATTTCATATGTACCTAGTAACACAGTGAAAGAGATTTTGAATCATCATGATAGTGATGGGAAAAGAGGAAAATGGATAGCAAAAATTCAGAAGTGTGACCTTGAAATTGAACCAACAAAATTGATTAAAGGTCAAGGTTTAGCAAAACTTGTAGAAGAATCAAATTGCAAAGTTTTTGGAATAATTCATATTTCAGAAAAACATAACATCCTTCATCAAATTTTGAGGATGCATATTTGCAGCAGCCCCTAGTAAAGGTAAATGATAAGTTCTCTTTATCTCCTTGGTACAAAGACATTGTTTTTTATTTGCAAAATTTGGAATGTCCATCTAGTTTCAATCAAGCAAAAGCTAGATCTCTTAAACTCCAAGCAATTAAATATTGCATAATAAATGAAAAGCTTTATTGGAAGGATCCTTTGGGGATTCTATTAAATTGTATTGTTGAAGAAGAGACTTAAGGGATCATAGATGATTTTCACAAAGGTTTATGTGGAGAACACCATGCTTGGAGAGCCATGATATATAAAATCTTGAGAGCAGGCTATTACTGGCCAAAGTTATTTTCAAAAGTGAACACAAAGGTAAGATCTTGTAGAGAATGTCAATTTTTTGTAGGTAAACAAAATCTCCCTTCATTACCATTGGTGCCAATAAGAGTTGAAGCTCCTTTTCAGCAATGGGGTCTAGACTTCATAGGTGATATTCATCCTACATCTAATGCACAACATAAATGGATTTTAAATGCAACAGATTATTTTTGTAAATTTACTAGATTTGGGTGCCCCAGGTGTCAGCACTAGAAGTCTCACCTAAACTGTTATAGGTGTGAGCCTAATACCCATCAGATTTTATAGTTTGTAAAATATAAGATTCTTAGTTTTAGGTGTAACGAATGGATGAGAAACTCAACTCAAAGTATTAACACAAAATCTTTGTACAACATACTTCAGTAAGCAAGGCTTGAACAATCTTTGATCAATTTACAGGATAACAGTGAAAAGATGGAAGAATGAAGAAGAAAATGTGAATATATGAACCAAAATACTTCATGCACTCTGGCACACATATAGAGGAAATCTCATTAACAAGGAACCTCCAGGTTAACAAGATGATATGTTTTGACAACACTTGCATCAATAAAAGGCAGTAAATCAGTCACTATAATTTCATAGAAACAAGCACTAAAGATAAATCATTTACCAGTAGACAACATCAAAACAAGAGAGAAGGATAGCATGTAATAGTAGAAGAAAATTTTATCATTAACCATTCAAGAGTCTTAAATCTGTACATACATCATTTGGAAATCTTTTATAGTCTGAAATAATAATATGAGTCTCACAAAAAACCACTCAAACCCTCCTATGGAGTTAGATTACATCTTAAATAGAAAAAATCATCGAAAGTCCCTCTAGGACTCACCACCTAGCTCCTACATTGGATTCTGAGCCTGGTAGAGGCGTGGCAGCAGAAAAACCAACTAAAATCTAACAAACTGCTAGATTTTAGGAGGTTGTTGGGCATAATAAATGCAACTGCAACCAACTCATTGCATGAAGATTAATAGAAACTAAATTCTAGGCACAAGTGTCCCCTTGAAGTTTAAATGATCTCTGGGGAGTTACTCGAACCTCTTTTGACAGGTGGAAGCCCTCCTACAGTTCGAATTCCAATTAATTGTCAAGTTCGCAGCAAGTGTGCTACAAATTGTTCCAGTTTTAGCAGTTCGCAGTGCCTTCAGCAGGATTCACTGAGAACTTTCCTTTAGATGTCATTTTGCCTTCAAAATATAGCAACTAATGTCAAAAGTGTGCAAGAATCCTTAAAACCTTTGTTAATGCCTGCTACAACCTATAAATCATGAAAGTGATTTTAAAAAAATAGCATATGGGCATAATTATAGAAACATAATTAGGGTTATAAGTCTGCAAATATACAAAACCATAGCAAAAATTATTATCCTTATGCAGATATAATGCTTCATCTTTATCTCCTAGTGGCCACCTGAGCCAACATGTCCAGGTTATTTTTTGAAATCTGTTCCTTCAACTGTTGCACATACTACAACTTATTGTTTCCATCTTGATAAGATTTCTTATGCTTGTACACATTCTTCATTTGCCTATGCAGCAATAAGGATCTCTTAACCCAATGATTTGCCTTTGTAACAGTTTCTTCACCCATATCTATAGTTTTCTTTAGCTAAATCCTGGCATGTAGATTTTCCTTTTTCAATTGTTCATTCTCAGCCCTTACATCTTCCAGCTACCTCCTGAGCCTTTTGAAAGTAGGATCCCTTTCGTCAAAAGGAGACTTGATCTCAATAATTTTTGTTGGCTCTTTAAGAGGCTTGGTTTTCACTTTTTTTTGAGCTAGTGTTCTCGATGAAGCCTCTTCTACAGAGACATGTTGCTTTGTTTCTAACCTAGTGAATGGTCTTTTAGACATAACAGATTTTGCAGCAACAGGTGGGGAAAAAACAAGTTTATTTCCCTTCAGATTCCTTGCTTTGCTAGAGGATGTCTCTATAGGTGAATACTCTGTTAGAATATGAAAGGATGTGCTCATTTTACCATTGACAATATCATTATTGTCACCCCACCATAGGTCGAATCCACCCTCTGAGCACCTTGACCTTGACAGTGAAAAGAATCCTGGTAGCAATCCAATAGCCAAGCAAGCCTAATGCACCAAGCAGGAAGTAACCAAAGCTGATCAGATAGTCCAACCCAAAACTGGCTCAACACCTTCCCCAGAACTTGTGCACAAGACTGCCAAACTACAGTGCGCACAAGTGACTTCTGCAATTCTGAGAGTGTGACAAATGAGAGACTGGCGCCTTGTATTTATAGTATTTCTGGCAGACTTGCCTGGGCCGACTTCTCCTTCTGGGTACTAATCAATTCATATTAATTATCTTTCTTCAACCAACATCTCATCTAGGATTACATTCATTTCTTTGCTTCCTTCCGGAATATTCTAATCTTTGTCAAAGGTCACAATAGAGGTTCATACCTCCCGAAGCTACCATAATATCAACACTCCCTCCTAGCTAGGGAGGTACAACTGATAATGGTCTTGAGCACAAACAGACCATTCACTAGTAGTATCACGAGCATCATCATTATTATCCAACTAGATAATCTCCATGACAACTGGTACAATATCAATTGATAGAACACAATTGTGTTTATCCATGGTAGTATGCAACTACTCAAACCATGACACATAGTCACAAACAGTGGAACATATCCACCACAGTATCATATCTCTACTGTCTGGAGATAGGTAGTCACCATAACAATCATCTGATATCAACCTGCACAGAAAATATTGTTAAAATAAACCGAATCATCTAGGCCAATCTTTCACTCACATTTGAAAGAATATATGCCCTCAGAGTAGAACATCAATGATGGGCTATCTGCCTTATTCTTCTCAAACAAGGAAGAATGATTGTTCTGATTTCTTGGACCATTCCTCACCCTGGGCCATTCCTCCGACACTAAACAAAGTGTAACCTGGAGAGAATGAATATGCCCTAAGGAATGCATGTCTCTGATTGTTGAGCTTGGACCATTCCCCACCCTAGGCCATTCCTCCGACACTAAACAAAGTGCAATCCTTTAGAGAATGAATACACCCTAAGGAATGATTGTCTAGACCATTTCCTCTGTTAACCACAAGAGGAAAAGATTGTCCTATACCAACCTCCAAAAATGGACCATTCCTCATGTTAACCACAATGAGAAATCATTTTCCGGCGAGGCGGGTCAGTCTTCTTGAGTAACCCTCAAGAAGAGAGATTGCCCTAAACCACTCCCCATGTTAACCACAATGGGAAGTCACTATCTATGGTACATCAGCAATCTGGACCAATTTCCAAACCAGAAAATGTTTGTCCGTCAGAAATCTCAATCCACTTTCCAAACAGGAAAGAATCTGCCCAAGCTAGACTATTTTTCAATCTTGAAAATGAATGTTCTCAATAATATGTCAGTGCTCCCTCCCAACCTGGAGATTCATTCTTCCCTTTCAACTAAGGGACTTATTTCCACGATCCCCATCTTTTCCCAAAAATATGCAAACTTTGTTCTGGAGAGAGGCTTTGTCAGGATATCTGTTGTTTTCTCATCTGTAGGGATGTACTGGAGCTTTACTTCTCCTTCCTGGACTTTATCTCTAATAAAGTAGTATTTGATCTCAATATGTTTCGACCTTTCATGAAACACTGGATGCTCTGATAATCTTATACAACTCTGATTATCACAATGTATTATGGTCGAATCTGAAATCTGATCAAATAAATCAGAGATTAGTTTCCTTAGCCATACTGCTTTTGTGCATGCTTCACATGTTGCGTCATATTTTTCTTCTATTGTGCTAAGTGTGACAAACTTATGTTTCCTACTGCCCCAATATATCATAGTGGAGCCCAAGCTGAAACACATTCCTGAAGTACTTTTTCTGTCTTTTGCACTTCCTGCCCAATCTGAATCTGTAAATCCATGAAGTTGTATATCATTGGATGCAGTATATCTTAAGCCATAGTTTATTGACCCACGAATATATCTTAGGACATGATTTGCAGCTATCCAATGTTCATGTCTAGGTTCCACCTGGAACTGGCTTAGTGTATTCACGGCAAAGCAAATGTCTGTTCGAGTATTTACCAAATACATCAATGACCCAATCAATTGTTGATATAGTGATGGATCTACTGGATCACAATATGGACCTTTTACTTTTCTTGTATCTGTAGTCATAGGAGTATCCATGGATTTGCAATCCATCATTCCAAACTTCTGAAGGATCTTTATTGTGTACTTTCCTTGACCAAGGAATACTTCACCATGCTTCTGCCATACTTCTAGTCCCAAGTAATAATGCGATCTTTCATATCAAATTCAAAAGCTAGTTCCTTTTTTCATTGGATGATAAGAGACTCTTCACCTGTTATGAATAGATCGTCAACATATATTAGTAGAATCATAGGTGCATTGTCCACGACTTTGTAGTAAAGGTTTGGATCTGCATGACTCTTAAAGAAACCAAGTCTCGTTAGATAGCTATCCATTCTGGCATACCAAGCCCTTGGAGCTTGCTTGAGTTCATATAAATCTTTCTTTAATCTGCATACATGAGTGTCTCTGGAATGTACCTCAAACCCTTGAGGTTGTTCAATATATACTTTTTCTTCGATTTCTCCATTGAGGAAAGTTGTCTTTACATCCATCTGATGTAAGTTCCATCCCATGGAAGCGGCAAGAGATATGATAGCTCTAATGGAAGTATATCTAGATACTGGAGAAAATGTTTCGTCATAGTCTTCTCCCTCCTTCTGGGAGAACCCTCTAGCTACGAATCTTGCTTTGTATTTATCCACACTTTTGTCTGCTGCATGTTTGATCTTGTATACCCATTTTGAAGTTACCACTAATTTTCTTTAGGTCTAAGTGCAGTTTCCCATACCTCATTTTTCATAATGGATTGGTGTTCTTCCATCATATCTTATTTCCATTGTCCCTTTTGATTTGCTTCTTCGAATGTGGTAGGTTCTTCATCTAGAAGCTTCGTCATATACGCTGCATAGCTTGAGTATATTTTAGGCTTCTTACTTTTTCTGAATGTTTCTTCGAGAACCTTAAGTCTTTGTGCGTCTTGTAAAGTAGCTTCAAGACAAGTTGGTTGTTTCCTAGTCTTAAGTATGTTGTCTGAACCAATGGTCTCACAAGGTTGCATAGGATGATCAGGTTGTTCTTTTTCATCATCTTGGTTTTCTGTGCTTTCTTCAACAGGTTCTTCATTCTCTTCTTCTTCTATCATTTCTTCTATAGATTTCTTGAAATCCATCTTTTCATTGAATGTCACGTCTCTGCTGACTTCGATCCTATGTTGTTCTGGAATATAGATTCTATAAGCCTTGGATGAATCTCTATATTCCATGAATATCCCCTTCTTTCTTGAGGGTTCTAGTTTATTCCTTTTATCCTTGGGAATGTGAGAGTAAACGGGACATCCAAATATTCTTAGGTTTTCCGCATTAGGTTTCTTACCTGAGAAAGCTTCTTTTGGAGTCATGTCCTTCAATATACGATGAGGAATTCTTTTATGCGCATATATTGTTGTCATGGCTGCTTCTCCCCACAAGAACATGGATAGACCTTGATCATTTAGTAGTGCTTTTACGATTTCTTCGATAGATCTGTTCTTTCTCTCTACTACGCCGTTTTGTTGAGGATTATGAGGAACAGTTAGCTCCCTCCTAATCCCTACTGATTTGCAAAATGAAATGAATTCCTTTGATGTGTATTCTCCTCCATTATTTGTTCTTAAGGTCTTGATCTTCTTGTTCATGGGGTTTTCTATCTCTGCTTTGGATTCTTGAAACTTCTTGAATACTTTGTCTTTTGTCTTCAGTAGATACAACCAAGTCTTTCTTGAATAATTGTCTATGAAGATTACACAGTAAAGAGATCCTCCTAAAGATCTGACTGGCATCGGACCGCAAACATCTGAGGGCATTAGATCTAGAATCTCCTTAGATCTATTGTTGCTTCTTGGAAATGGTTTCTTGATATTCTTTCCAAGAGAAAAACCTTTGTAAATTCCTTCATGTGTAGACTATAATTCTAGTATTCCTTCTACCATCTTTCTGAGAAAAGGCAATGCTTGATAATTAATGTGAGTGTACCTTCTATGCCAAAGTTCATTGGGATTGACTTCGTCATGTATGAGAGCTTCTTCATTTCGTTCTAGTAGTATATACAGATTTTTGTCACGACTTCCAATAACCCTAGCATTCTCTATGTTGGAGTCTTTATTCCATGATAGCACTTTTCCATCTACGAAAACTATTATGTTTCCTTTGTCTTCTAGGCAAGATATGGATACAAGATTCTTTTCTAAACCAGGTACATATAAAACATTGCTTAAGTGAACATTGTTACCTGTTTTCAACTTGACGGAGGCTTGTCCAAATCCTTCGACCAGGCAAGTGCTTTTATCTCCAAGCTCTACCTTGTACGATGTCTTCTTCTCATTTATATTTGAGAGTCTGGCTTGATCTCTTATCATGTGCCTAGAAGCTCCACTACCGATTATCCACATGTCATCTTCAATCATTCTAGTGAATGCTGAGTAATGTAGAAGACTGATCTTTTTGCTCATGTCTTCGGCTAACTGGTAGTTGGTCATGCCTTCATCCAAAACTTCAAATCTAACATTTTTGTCTTCTAAGAGAGCCAAAAGGTGTGCTAAACTAGGGCGCATTTGAATATCTTCTCCTTGAGCGAGATGCTCCATCACAAGGTGTTGAATCTAAGATTTAGGGTTTCTGCAACTGCTCCTGCTAGTAACCCTAGCGGCAGTGTCTTGGAAGTTGCTCCTGCTAGTAACCCTAGCGGCAGTGTCTTGGAAGCTGCTCCTGCTAGTAACCCTAGCGGCAGTTCCTCAGTGAGTTCAATATCCTAATGGTTATGTTTCCTTCCATATTTTAGACTGAATGAAGGAGGTGTGGGCCCATAACTTGTTAGAATATGAAAGGATGTGCTCATTTTACCATTGACAATATCACTATTGTCACCCAACCATAGGTCGAAGCCACCCTCCAAGCACCTTGACCTTGACAGTGAGAATAATCCTAGTAGCAATCCAATAGCCAAGAAAGGCTAATGCACCAAGAAAGAAGTAACCAAAGATGATCAGATAGTCCAACCCAAAATTGGCGCAACACCTACCCCAGAACTTGTGCACAAGACTGCCAAACTGCAGTGCGCACAAGTCACTTCTGCAATTCTGAGAATCTGACAAATGAGAGACTAGTGCCCTGTATTTATAGTATTCCTGGCAGACTTGCCTGGGCTGAGTTCTCCTTCTGGGTACTAATTAATTCATATTAATTATCTTTCTTCAACCGACATCTCATCTAGGGTTACATTCATTTCTTTGCTTCCTTCCGAAATATTCTAATCTTATCAAAGGTCACAATAGAGGTTCATACCTCCTGAAGCTACCATAATATCAACACTCTCTACCATAGAAGAAGTTTCTTCCTCAAGAGGTTGTGAATGGCCTTCACCTATCTTATCAATTGACTGAGATGACTTATCCTTTTTAACTATCTTCCTCCTTTTACTAGACTCTATGTGTACAATATTTTCAACAGAGGTAGGTGTCTCTCTCTTTGTTTATGGTGTATTGACAACATCTGACTGAAAGCCCGATGCAACTAGGAAAGCATCCCAATCACTATTAGTCTTTTTTAGTTCCTCTAACACTAGCATATTGATCAGAGCAGAATGGAAAACGTTGGTATCCAGCTGCTTGAACTTGGCTTGAACTTTGTATGGCATTTTACCAAGGCTTACGAGCAGATAGAAAGGTAGATTCAAGGGCTCTTTTCCAGTAAAATGCATCAATAGTTTAATATGGTATTGATATACCATATTAAACCTACCTTCACAAGTAAAATACCTCTTAATGACTTTGAGAATCTTATCAAAATACTCCAGCATATGATTTATAGGCGCTCCCTTTGATAGGTTATCTTCTTGATATTCGGGCTTTAATAAATCCTTAGAAAATTCAGACTTTAGATACATTGCCTTGAACCATGTTTCTCCCTGAACATGCATCTTTGTAGTTGTAGAAATGGACTGCTTTGTAACCTCAAATTCCAGTGTACCAACTTTTGGCCCACATGACTTTTGGCGCTTCATCTCCTAGGGTTAGGTTTAAAGATGTCTAGGGTTTTGGGCATTCTTGTTTATTGTAAAAAGGCCTGCAGAGCCTCATTGTAATCATCTTCTTGTGAATGAGCGCAATCGTCACATCTCTTCTCATAGATAAGTTGCCACCATTCTAGCAAGCTTGTTTCTGTTGCATTTTACAATTTCAACTTATTTCCTTATTGAATAGAAAACCAGTTTTATTGTATCTCTGTTATTTTGTGTTAAGCACATGTTAATAATCTATAGTCATTTCGTTCTTCTCATAAAATATGGATCAGTGGTATCAGAGTGGTCTGCTCCTTAACAACTTAATGCATGTCCCCAATGAGGTCGAAGTACAAAGAGTTGGGTCTCAAGCTTGTTTCTCTTGAGGACAAAATCTCTCCCACACCCAAGCGCCCTCTCATGGCAGGAGAAAATAAATATGATGGGACAGGATATCCTTTCAAACTGTTGATTGAGGAATCCCTCACGCAACAAAGGAACAAGATGATGGATAGTTTGGCGCAAATCCTTCAGCAGCTACCAACAGGCGATGCATCTTCTTCGAGTGGAGGTGTCGCCCCCTTCAAGGTACAAATAAACTTCGATATTCCTATATTTGAAGGTCAGATAGACGTAGATGTTGTAGACAAGTGGTTGAATCTACTAGAAGGGTATTTTTTTGTCCATAACTTTTCTAATAGAGAAAAGATTACTTTTGTGCTCCTTAAATTCATTCCCCATGTCAAAGATTGGTGGGAAACTTTCTGTGAGCAAAAGGAAACAGAGGAACCTTCATTATCTACAGTCACGGCCACCCGGGAATCCTTCAAGGATGCTATTAAGCAACAATACTACCCTGTCAGAAGTTATGATGACTTGTATACCAAATGGACCACACTGCGGTAAGAAAGAGACCAAGCAGAACCAGATTTCACAAATATATTTCATACCTTGTGCATCAAGTTGGGTATCAAAGATTCAGAGGGACATTTGGTGCTCAAGTATCACGGTGCTCTGCATAGATACATCTAGACCGAAATGGAATTTCTAGACATCTCATCCTTGGGCGTGGCCTACCGATATGTCATCAAAATAAAGCATAAGCTCAAGCAAAAGACGTGGCAATTTGACCCTAGGAACCCCTCACAACAAAAGCTAGGAAAGGGCAGCCCCAACCCACAGAACAAACAACAAAGCAAAGATGGACAGTATCAGGACAACTAGTCCAAGATGCAAGCAAAGAAGGACACCGGAAAGACAAAGAAAGATACCAAGAAGTGGTGTGACTTCCATAAGAGCCCTTGGCATAACATTGTTGACTGCCACTCAAGGCAATCGTTGGTATCCAAAGTGAAAGCCTATGAATTAGATGCAAGTTCAGACTTTGAGCCAGAACTAGAAAGGGGAAGACGAATCATTGACGTGGAACCCAGTGCCACCGTTGCTACCACCAACCTCCAACCTTGTGAACCAAACGAGCCAGAAGAAGGAGAACGCCTCTTCCATTCACAGATGTGGGTTAAAGGCACCCCGCTACACTTCATCATTGATAGTGGTAGCCAAAAGAACCTCATCTCAGCAGAGGTCATCAAGCGTTTGGCCCTACCGACAACATCGCACCCACAACCCTACTCCATTGGATGGCTCCACCAAGGAAGCGATCTCCACGTCAGCCAACAGTGTCGAATATCGTATGACATCAAGACCTTCAAAGATGAGGTATTATGTAATGTTGTTCCTCTCAAAGTTTGTGATGTTCTTTTGGGCCAACCTTATTTATGGAAATGTCATGTTGTATATGAGTCTAGGCCTAGTAGTGTTATTATTACTTTGAACAGGAAATTGTACAGGATAACCGATGCAGTCCCACCTAGTGTTATTTCCTTAATCTTTGCTAAGCAATGCAGGAAGGTCATCTCTCAGACGAGGAAGTTTGCATTCTTTGTGATTTTCTCTCAGAATAAGCGAAAGATCACGGCCACATACACGGTCTCTGTGGCCGACCGCTCCACACAGCATAAGCAAGTAGATAAGGTCATGGAAGAATACTCAGATATCTTCTCCTCACCTACCGGGGTACCTCTACACTATCAGGTCAAGCACCCCATCGATCTGACCCCGACACACCGCTTCCCAATGGACCAATCTATCGTCAATCTCTGTTAGAGAATGAGGAGATCAAGTGACAGATCCAAGAACTACTCCACAAGGGGCACATCCATCCTAGATCATCACCTTGTGAGAGCCCAATCGTGCTGGTATAGAAGAAATATGGAACCTGGCGACTCTGAATTGATTATCGAGCTCTGAATAAAATCACAGTCAGAAACCGGTACCTGATTCCTCGAATCGACAACCTCCTTGATCAACTCACGGGGGCCAAATACTTCAGTAAGATTGATCTGAAGTCTGGCTACCACCAGGTCCCGATAGAACAGATAGATGTATGGAAAACCGCCTTCAAGTCAAAGGAATACCTTTTTGAATGGTTGGTCATACCCTTTGGTTTGAAAAATGCTCCAGCCACTTTCATGAGGATGATGGACGATATCCTGCGACCATTCACCAATACTTTTGTAGTGGTGTATCTGGATGACATTCTCATTTACAACAAGACTTGGGCCGAACACTTGCAGCATATTCAGCAGGTTTTGTACACCTTGCGGCAGCACAAGCTATATACCAACTTGGAAAAATGCTCCTTCGGCATGGACAGGGTCCATTACCTTGGCTACATAATTGATCAGCATGGTGTACATGTGGATCCAGCCAAGATCCAAGTCATCTGTGACTAGCCAGCCCCAACAACACTCACTAAGATTTAGAGCTTCTTGGGCCTTGGCAATTTCTACCGCAAGTTCGTGTTAGCATTCTCCCATATTGCATGGGCCCTCAGCCAAATAAACAAGGGTGGTGGTAAGGAAAAATTTGCATGGGGTTGGTCCCAATAATGAGTGTTCGATGATTTGAAGCAGCGCTTGTGCTCAGGCCCCATACTTTCACTACCAGATCTACAGTAGCCCTTTGAGATCAAGACATATGCTTCAAACTATGCGGTGGGTGTCGTTCTCACTCAGCACGACCACCCCGTGGCCTATCATAGTGAGATGCTATCAGATGTTGTCCATAAGTACCCTACTTACGACAAAGAAATGTACTCCATTGTGCAAGCCTGTCGCCAGTGGAGACATTACATTCTTGGGAAGGAGACAGTCATCCACACTGATCATAAGCCACTGCAGTTCATGCAGACACAAGGAAAATTGCAGAATGATTGCCATCAAAAGTGGTCCACATACTTGCAGCAATTCCACCTCAACATCAAGTATAAAACAGGAAGAACCAATCACATCGTTGATTGCCTCTACAGACTGCCAGTCGTGGCACTCACCATGGTTCTAGACTCTTGCAGCCATAAGACCTCTGGATGGCCCCAACTATATGAGACAGACTCGGACTTCACCACCACCTACCAAATGTTTGGTGCAAACACAATTGTCGATAATTTCCATCTTCAGGATGGGTTGTTGTGTCGATTGGGCCATATATGTGTTCCATCAAGCGAGCAAGTGAAGATGATCTAGGAATCCCACTACAGTCGGGTGGCAGGACACTTCGACGTCGAAAAGACAGTGGCAATGCTACAGAAACATTTCTACTGGCCGAAACTTCAACATGAGGTCAACAAGTATATCATGTCCTGCACTTCCTGCATTGTTTCCAAACCAACCACTAAGAAATAAGGCCTATACACCCCTCTTCCTCCTTCTAACAGGCCATGGGAATCCATCTCAATGACCTACATGTCGAGCCTCCTATCCACCAAGTGGGGAAATGACTGTGTTTTTGTGGTTGTTGATTCCTTTTCTAAGATGGCAATTATGGTTGCCTACAAGAAGAACATCGCAGCAGAGCCCACTGCCAAGCTCTTCTTTGAACGAGTCAGGGTACATTTTGGAATCCCCAAACCATTGTCTCAGATCAGGACAGTCGATTTCTCACCACATTCTAGTCGAGCCTCTGGTCACTGTTGGACACCAAGCTCACCAAATCCACATCCTTCCACCCCCATACAGATGGCCAAACCGAGGTCGTAAATCGAATGATTGTGCATATCCTTCACATGTATAATTCAAATCACCCTCGCACATGGGATGAGATACTTCCCTACATCCAACATAGCTACAACCGATCCCTGCATAGCTCAACTGGCCACAGCCCCTTTCAGGTGGGGTTGGGATTCCAACCATTGGGTCCCATAGATGTTGCACTTCCCTTTGCGGTCACCTTGACCGACTCATCTCCTTCTCCAACTGAAGCTGACAAAGCCACCCGGTTCATTGAGTGGATCTAGCACATTCGCCAATAGGTTCAAGATATTCTACAGAAGAACAATGACAAGTACAAGCAACGCCATGATCAACATCGGGTGCCACATAAGTTTCAGGTGGGCGACAAAGTTTGGTTGCACTTGCAGAAAGAACGCCTTACAAGACCCCATAGAAATATTTTCCCACTCCATTATGGGTCATACACCATCACCAAGACTGTGGGGGAAAATGATTTTGAGCTCAACATTCCTCCTTTCCTTGGCTTACACCCAGTATTCAACGTGGATCTCCTTCGCCCTTATTTTGCACTATTATTGGACGCCTCAGATGTAGCAGAATAGATGACACCAACAGAGCTCAAACCCAACTACATACAACAGGAATCCAATGATCATTTTTGGACACACAAATCAAGGACACTCAACAACAAAGGATTCAAATTTATCAAGTCATCAAAGCAGTGCAGCTCCTACACCAAGGCAAGTGGCTCACAGGGGCCAAATTCAGCAGAAATTTCCTCATATGATGGAGAAACTCAACACAATGGAGACCATTTCTTCCTAAGGAGGGAGGATTGATCTGGGTGGATATCAGTGGCCACCCAGCTTTTCCAACTGGCTCAAAATAGTTTTCTGGCAATTTTGGCAATTTACTATTTTTAGCAGTTTTAACTTTCGGGGCCATTTTGAGGGCCTAAATGAAGGTTTTTCGAGATCGATCTTCTCAATAATATTCGAAGGCATGATTGAGCCCCCAAAATGAATCTCCTCAACAATACCTTTCCAACAGGCTATCATACGCCTAAAATGGAGATCGTATGCAAAAGTTACGACCCCGGGAAGTTGATGTACTAACTTACTCAAACGGGGCCCTCGTGACTTTTGGCGCTTCATCTCCTACGGTTAGGTTTTTGGATATATAGGGTTTTTGGCATTCTTTTTTATTGTAAAAATGCCTACAGAGCCTCATTGTAATCATCTCCTTGCGAATGAGCGCAGCCATCACATCTCTTCTCAGAGATAAGCCACCTCCATTCCAGCAAGCTTGTTTCCGCTGAATTTTACAGTTTCATCTTATTTCCTTATTGAATAGAAAACTAGTTTTACTGTATCTCTGTTATTTTGTGTTAAGAACCTGTTAATAATCTATAGTCATTTTTTTTTTCTCATAAAATCCGGATCAGCTTGGCAACCTCAAGGTGTCCTCTCTGCATCTTCTCACAAAAAGCTAGACACTTCACTCTCTGAAATGCCTCTCTGAAAGATGGATCTTAATTGAATAATTGCAGGTCACAGGGATCAGCCCTAAAAATCTCCCCTCCTTTATGAATCTTCTTCCCTTCTTGAGTGTCCATGATAGCTAAATCAAAAACCCTCTTTATGATAATAGTTTCTACCAGAGTATGTGATGGAAATTGATGAAATGTAGGGTTTTACTACTTGATTTTGAAAAGATTAGGGTTTGTTGGCAAAAGATTTTATGCTAAAGCAACATTGCAGACACTGGAATGAGACTAAAGCTAAGACATGGAGTAAAATATGACAACCCAAAACTAAAAGAAATCTCAAATAGACAAATTTCTGAGCAACTATGTAAAATAGGGAGTTTGCAACGTGATTTATCAGTTCACAACACGTTGATTAAGTTTGCAGCAACGAATTTTAGACCAGGGTTTTCATCAGAAGACTTTGAAATTTCAAAGGTGTGAAGAGGAATATGATCGTGAGTGAAATGTTTTTTTTTCAACCTGAGTGAAAATGAGCTCATATAGGGTTTTATCAACTGATAAAAACATGGGATTCGTAGTGCTAATAGTTTGTAGCAATAAGTGCAGTTTGTAGCAAGTAGAAAGTTTGCAGCAACTAGGGTTTGACGGTAATGAATTTTTAGGTAGTGTAAATTAAACATCAAACAAATTACCTGGTATATAAAGCTCCCTCCTTGTTACATAAAACCAAACCAATTAGTCCTTTAAGCATTTAATCCACCATCAACCGCTACAGAGAGTCACAACGTCAAGAGTCTATAGTGACTAGAAAGTTGGCAGCGCACTTACAGTTCGCAGTGAATTGAACCAGTCTGCAGCGAACTTTTTGCAAATGGAAATTAATATAAGAATGATAAATCCTCCTTTTGAAACCGACCCTTTGGAGATGTTTGATGATGGCTAGGTGCTAAAAACTAGAATCTACCAACGGCCACGTTCCCAAATTGTGATCATATGTGATTTAGTGCATGAGGTAGTTTTGAATCGTTGTGAACTTTTAGGAGAGTTTGCAGCAAGTTGATTAGACACATGACACGACTCCCAAATGGTCAGATATTACTTCAAAATCCTTTGTACACATTTTTGGGACATAACTTGGTGATGATGACCTTTAAACCAAAGAGATATGACCTATACTTTCCCCTTTTTTGCTAATGATGGCAATCATCATCATGACACCAAGACTTCCATAAATGGACTCTGATCAACTTTATATACTTAAGAGAAAATTAAAACATGATTTATTTGACATGAAATGTGACATAAAACCTTTGAGAACATGACCCTATGACTCAAACCTATAAGCTTAAACAAATTACTCATATAAGAAGGATTAACCACATGACTGGCAAAGACTAATGGTCTCCTTCAGAGACTAAACTAACAAATTTTTAAGAATTGAAAAACCATGACTCGTGTACATCCTATGTGTTAACATCTGGATCCACAGGGGATGGAGACCTCCCTGTGAGGCTCCAAGAACATTGTAGTTCCAGTGCCTTATCCATTTGTCATGGAGCCGTTATTTAAAAAGAAGCAAAAACTAACTAAACACATTGGTATTTACAAATGGAATTAAGCCACCCACAGCTTTAGTAAAAGTATTTTTTGAGAAAATGCCCATTGACTGGGCCACCGGAAATTTCAGCACCCTCCAAGTTCTGCAGCTTAAAATTATTATTGTGCAAGACTTCAGAAATCTTAAAAGGGCCTACTCATAGAGCTTCAAACTTACCATGCTTTCATGTATCCTTCCTTTGAGCATCCCACTTGAGCACCAGGTCTCCAAGCTTAAAATATTCCTTCTTGACAAAATCTTCTTTAATTTTTTGTTGATGATTTTTTGCTCTGTTCAACAGTTTCTCTCTAGTTTGTTGCACTTCCACAAGTTGATGCATCCTTCTAACCATGTCATGTGGTTCCCCTTCTTGATCTTGAAGAAATTTTTCCACAAGTAAAGCTAATTGCACAGGGAGAATAACTTTTGTTCCATAAACCAGTTGGAATGGTGTGGTACCAAGTGACCTCTTAGTTGTTGCTCTGTCTTCCCAGAGGACAAAATTCAACTTAGAATCCCATGACTTTTTGTTGTATTCCAACAACTATTTGATGATCTTCACTAAGATTTTTTTGGAGGACTCTGCTAAGCCATTACCCTGAGGGTAATATGGAGTGGAATGGATGAGCTGAATGCCAAATTTTTCACAAAACTTCACCAGGGGCTCAGCTTTTAAGGTTATTGCATTATCGGTGACAATTTTATTTGGGCAACCAAATCTAGATAGAATATCTTCTGAGAAACTAATGATTACTTTGTGTGTTTCATTCCTGGTGGGAATGGCTTATATCCATTTGGTAAACTAGTTAGTAGCATTCAAAATCCAACGATGTTGACCACTAGAGGATGGATGGATTTCTCCAATAAAATCTAATCCCCACTGCTGGAAAGGACCAGATACCAAAATTGATTTCAGAGGCAAAGACTTGTGTTTTTGTTTACCTAAGAATCTATGGCATTTGTTAGATGTTTTGCTCTTTGCACACACATCAGTGAATAAGTTAGGCCAAAAAATACCCAAGTCGAAGTATCTTGTATGTTGTGGTTCTCCAAAATTGATGACCTCCACATAAACTCCCCTGAAATTCAGTCATAATTTGCTTTCCCTCCTCAGAATATAAACATCTTAATAGAATCCCAAAAGGATCTTTCCAATATAACATCTGGTCAACAATGTAATACTTGACCTCCTTGAGTTTCTGAGATCTTACCTTAGCCTTCTCAAGTCCAACAGGAGGCTGCAAATTCTATAAGAAATAGATGACATCTTTGTATCAGCTGCATTCTGCCAACTTTGAATTAATTTGTAGGATGTTGTTCTGAATTTCAGACTGTTGATTTGCAGAGTTAGTGCCCATGAAATTTACTCCCAATGCTTTACAATTTGATTTAGCTAGCAACCTAACTAAACCATGACCTTTTATCATCTTTGTGGGCTTCACCTCCAGATCAAACTCTAAAATATTAGCAATCCACTTTCTTCTTTTCTCGTCAATATTAGGTTTAATCAAAATTTCGTTAACAGAACTTGAGGGAACATAAGCAATGATTTTTTAGTGAATAACATACACCCTGAAAGTCTTAAGAGATTTGACTAAAGCATAAGCTTGTTTTTCCATTATATCGTACCTAACTTCAGCATCTCTCAAATCCCTACTAAAGAAGGAAATAGGCTACTCCATACCATCTGAATTCTTCTAAAGAAGGACATCAGCTAGTGTATCATTAGAGACAAAGGAAAAAAATAGAAATTCCTTTGAGAAGTCAGGACTTATCAAAATAGGGGCATCAACCAATGCTTGCTTTATCTACTCAAAATAACTCTTAGCTTCTGGTGTCCACTTGACTTCATTGCCTTTTCTCAACATGGCAGTGATAAATTTCACTAACTCAACAAAGTTATATACAAACCTCCTCAAGAAGTTTATTTTACTTAAGAAGGACTGAATTTCTTTCTTAGACCTGGGAATAGAAAGGTTTTTGATAGCCTCTACCCTATTAGGGTCAATATTCACACCCTCAGTCGAGACAATGTGTCCTAGCAACTTACCCTCCCTCATGGCAAAAAGAGTTTTTTTGGGATTTAGGGACAGACCATACTTTCTGCACTTCAAAAACACTTTCATCATATGCGTGTAAGCTCATGATCAGACTTGAAAAACACTGTAATATCATCCAGATAGATAAGCACAAACTTATCTTTCTCCCCAATAAAAACAATGTTCATTGCACGTTGGAAAGTTGCCCCTACATTCATAAGACTGAATCACATCTTGGCATACATGAATGTACCCTAGGGAGTGGTAAATATTGTCTTCTCTCTGTCCTCTGGCAACACAGAAATCTAATTGTAGCCTAAAAACCCATCAATAATTGAAATCTTCATTAAGCATGTCACCCTTCGCAAAATGTGTTCCATCTTGGGTAAAGGGTAGTTGTCTTTTCTACAACACCTATTTAGATTCCTGAAATCAACACAAATCTTGATCTCACCATTCTTCTTTCTGACAGGGACCAAATTAGCTACCCAATCAGAATACCTCATAGGTATAATTATTTGAGCATCAAGCAACTTCTTAACCTCTTTCTCCATAATAGGAAATGGCATTGGATTAACATGTCTAAGCTTTTTTCTGAATGGATTAATGTCATCTTTTAAAGGTATTCTATGCTCAATGATGTTGGTATCATAAGTCTTCAAGTCTTCAAACTTCCATGCAAACACATCAGGAAATTCTTTCAACAATTTGACATGTTCATCCCTCTAACTTTATGATAAACTTTTGGATAGTTTTACATATTTGGGCTCTTCTTCAGTGCCTAAATTACAGTCTATCAAATCTGCATTTTCTTTATAACTGCTCATTTTAACAACAACATCATTATTATCAAAGAGACTCTCTAAAGAAATGATCCCCTTAGGAATGTGATTACTAGGCAATTGAACATTTTTATGATCTAAAAATTTGTATAGAAATTTATCAGCATGCAGATTTTGACCATCATTTGAATCTTCGTCAATATATAGTGCAGAAAATTCATCCATTTTCTCCAAAAACCTCTTTAATTCTTCATCATCTTCAAATACCTTCCAGTGCTTAACATTTTCAGGAATAGCAGATCTGTATTTTATCTCAACAACATATTTGATCTTGGAAGGCAGGGGAACTTTGAAATTGCTTGCAGAAACAACCAATGAATCAATTATTGAATTAGCACTCCTGGAAATGTAAGAAATGTTGAATGCTGAGAAAAAATTGTCTACCAGATCCCAAACTTCATTTATGTAGTCCCTTAACCTAACATGCTTAGTAATATATATGTTTTTTACTTTCTACACAATCAACTCACCATCACCAAATATTGTTAGACCCTCAATTTTCATGTCCCTTGCATCCTTGAGCCCCAGATACAGAGCCTCATATTCTGCAATATTATTTGTCACCTCAAACTCAAGTTTAATTGACAAGGTTATGACTTCTTTAGAGGGAGAGATGAAGACTATTCCTACACCAACCCCATCATTATAATATACACCGTCAAAATACATCTTCCAAAACTGAACACCCTGTCCAATTATTTCACATTTTGTTGATTGTTGATTTTTTATCTCTAAGGGTGGCTGAGGGGAATCAATAAGATGAAGAATACTAGACCCCAAATCAGTATCAATAGCATAGATGGGATGGTTTGTTGGGTTGTTCTCATCGCTAATGATATATGTCAACTGAGATTCTTTATACAGTCTCTTGTGCTCACCCCCAAAGACTGGTATCGTATCATAAGAAAGATCCATTTGTAAAGTTCCTCCTAAAATCTTCATCCATGATCTAGACAAAAACATCCGAAATTTGGGGGGTACAAATGAAACTACAATGTCCATGACCATTCTTTTCATAGCCAGTTGGAAAAGTGTGACAACTAGATCTTTAATAACCCCGAGACATTTTACTTTCCTTGAGTCAAAAGAGTACAAGTCATGATAAGTTTTAGCGATTTCCAAGCCTAATTCATCCATGACAACCTTAGGCATCATATTATGGGATGCACCACAATCCATAAAACAATTGTGTAAGATCTTGTCATGCACATTCAAAGAAGTGTAAAATGGAGGAGAAGAATCATCTCTACCTTCCACCATGGGCCCCAATATAACTGCAGGATTCTCATCTTGTAGATTGATGGAATATGAAGGAGATGGATGATATTTAGGCTACAAAACCTTCTAAAATGATTTTTTGAACCCTTCATTTTTTACTAGCTCAAGTAAGGGAACATGAATCTTAATTGTTTGAAATTCATGCTCAAAACTGAAATTAGACAAAGATTTTTCAGCATCTTTCACTTCATCTGCAAGAGCTTTTATCACTAGTTGTTTGTTTTGTCCTTTTGTTTCTTTGGCAGGGGCTATTTTCACAGGAATATCTATCTTTTTGGACTGAGGGGATGTAGTTTCCTTCTCAACATTCTGTTTTGATCTCAAGTTATACTTTTTCTAACCTTTTGTTTGGTAAACCTGATCTTCTTGAGCCAATTCATCTATGTGGTTACACATCAAGTATTCCTCATACTCACTTTGAGTAAGATTAGGTGAGGTGGGTTTATTTGTAACACAATGAATTTATGGTTCTACTCCTTCCACCTCTTTTGCTTCATTTTCTTCATCAAATAGATTATTCTGGAAAGGGGCTTGAACTCTTTGATCTTCATTGTTCCTATGGTCTCTCTGCAAAACTTGAGGTGGATTGTTTTTCCTTCTAAACTTGTTTCTATTTCCAAAGTATTGAGGATTTCTAGTGGCTTCTCTCCCTTCAAGCTTTAACCTTTCCCTCTTTGTTGATAATGACTTGACCAACTTGGTCAACTCATCAACATTTGGATCTATACCTAAAGCATCTGAAGGAGAAGCTTTTGTTTTATGTTTTCTCCTCTCCCACTCAGATCTGCCCCTCAACTTATCTGTTGCTAGTATATTTGATTCCACTTCCAGTGTAGCATCTTGCATATGAGCCAATGTTGCAGACCTTCTTTCTCTCAACAATAGACAAAATTTTGGGTCAAAGTCACTTGCATAAGTTATTTTTTCAGAAGTCTCAGTGGGATTAATCTTAGTAGGAATCTTTTAGTACACTTTGTTGAACCTTTTAGAAAATTCAAACACAAATTTACGCTCTTTCCTTTTGAGAGCTCCAAATTCTGTAATATAGTATAAAAAATTTGTCTTGTCACCCCAATGCCTTAAGAAAGCATCATCCAGGGCCTCAATTCCATCTATTGATCCTGGGAGTAAACTTCTAAACCAATTTCGAGCTTCCCCATCTAGGCTTTGCACAAAGACCCTCATCCAGACATCTTCATTTTTAATGTTCGGGTTATCTACATAATTGTAAAAGGCAGCAAGATGTTCTTCTGCAGTAATATCCTCTTCTCCAGTAAATTTGGGCATGTACTTAAGCTAATCTCCAACTAGGAGAGCATTCATGGGTTGAGGAAGCTCTAATTGTGCATGCTTAACAACCACAATGGCATCCATTCTATTTAGAGGTGGATTCACTCCTGCCATCTTAGGAGAAGGAGGTGTCAGGCTCTTAGGAGTTGTAAATGAGGCTACAATAGAGGAACTAGCAGGCAGGGTAGGATGAGGAGAAGTGGGTTGTGACTTTGGTGATCCTATTGGAGTATGAGTAGACAACATAACTTCTTTTATTTCAACTTGAAAAATTTTAGGCCAATCAACACTTAAAATATCAAGAAAAGGGGATTCCCATTCCACCCACTAATCCTTTCTAAACTTTTTCAAAAACAGATTATTTTTCAATCTCAACAAGTAATGAAATTTCAGAAGTCTCGAAGCTTTCTTCTTCTAATCTAGGAAGAGGAAAAATAATTTCAGTAAAAAGATTCTCTTTCAAGACTTTAGAAGACTTGGACTTGACAAGGATTAGGCTAGTCTTTGATGTTTCCGTTGAGGTCTTCTCAGGGAAGGCAGTTCCTTTTTTCTAGTTGTAATGGACTTGAGTAAATTAGTATTTGGATATCCTAAAGATGGGAAATCCTCTAAACTTTCAAGTCTGAACCATTTAACAACTTCATGTGATGCAAGGAAATCAAAACTCTCAAGGCTCTTTTCTTTCAAATCAGGAGAAATATGTGTATGTTCAAGAGGATGAACTTCTAGCTAGACTTTTACAGGGATTTGAACCTCGGATAAATGAACAGATTTAGAAATAACAATTGGTGTATGAAAGACAGAATCAATTAGGTTCCCAATATTACCTGAAGATTTAGAAGATGGTGTTCCTTGCAAATCTATTCCCTTCTTTATGGATTAGCTCTTGTTCTTCTTCTCTTAGGAGCCGCAACTGAATCTAGAGTTGCCAAGTGCACTATGCAGTCAAATTTTGTTACTATTTTTTTTACACCGTCAAAACCAGTAGTATGCTTATCGTATAGCCCAAGGAAAGATTTTCAATTTTTCCTCCCCTGCAACAGTGCCAGAAATGTTGGCACTAAAAGTCTCACCTAGACTATTATAGGTGAGAGACTAATACCCATTAGATTTTATAGTTTGTAAAAAATGTGATGCTTAGTTTTAGGTGCAACGAATGGATGAGAAATGCAGCTCAAAGTATCAACACAAAATATCCATACAACATACTTCACCAAGAAAGGCTTGAACAATATCTAATCATTTTATAGGGTAACAGTGAAAAGATGGAAGAATGAAGGAGAAAGTGTGAATATATGAACCAAAATACTTCAGGAACTCTAGCACACATATAGAGGAAATCTCACTAACAAGCAACCTCCAGGTTAACAAGATGATATGTTTTGACAAAACTTGCATCAACAAAAGACAGTAAATCAGTCACTCTAATTCCATAGAAACAAGTACTAAAGATAAATCATTTACCAGTAGATGACATCAAAACAAGAGAGAAGGATAGCATGTAATAGTAGAATAAAAGTTGATCATTAACCATTCAAGAGTCTTAAATTTGTACATACATCATCTGGAAAGATTTTACAGTCTAAAATAATAATATGTGTCTCAAAAAAAACCACTCGAACCCTCCTGTGGAGTTAGATTACATCTTAAATAGCAAATATCATCAAAACTCCCTCTAGGACTTGCCACCTAGCTCCTACATTGAATTTTGAGCATGGGAGAGGCATGGCAACAGAAAAACCAACTAAAATCTAACAAACTGCTAGATTTCATGAGGTTGTTGGCAGTAATAAATACAACTGCATCCAACTCATTGCACGAAGATTAATTGTAATGAGATGCTAGGCACAAGTATCCCCTTGATGTTTAACTGATATCTGAGGAGTTACTCGAACCTCTTCTGACAAGTGGTAGCCCTCCTATAGTTCTAATTCCAACTAATTGTCAAGTTCGCAGTGAGTGCACTGCAAACTATTCCAGTTTTAGCAGTTCGCAACGCCTTCAGAAGGATGCACTGCGAACTCTCCCATAGATGTCATTTTTCCTTCTAAACATAGCAACTAATGCCAAAAGTGTGCAAGAAGACTTAAAACCTTTGTTAATTCCTGCTACAACCTCTAAATCATGAAAGTGATTTGCAAAAAATAGCATATGGGCATAATTATAGCAACATAAGACAAAAATACTCCTTAGGGTTATAAGCCTGCAAATATAAGACACCATAGCAAAATTAATTATATTGATGCAGATATAATGCTTCATCTTCATCTCCTAGTGGCCACTCGAGACAACATGTCCAGGTTCATTTTTGCAATATGTTCCTTCAACTGTTGCACTTCCTCCTTCAACTTCATGTTTTCAACTTGATAAGCTTTATTCTACTTGTTCAGATTCTTAATTTTCCTATGCAAAGATAAGGATCTATTAACCCGGTGCTTTGCCTTTATAACAGTTTCTTCACCCATATCTATAGTTTTCTTTAGTTGAATCCTGGCATGTAGATTTTCCTTTTTCAACTATTCATTCTCAGACCTTACATCTTCCAGCTGCCTCCTAAGCCTTTTGAAAGTGGGATCCCTTTCATCAGAAGGACACTTGGTCTCAATAATTTCTGTTGGCTCTTTAAGAGGCTTGGTTTTGATTGTTTGTTGAGATGGTGCTCTAGATGCACCCTCTTCCATAGAGACATGCTTCTTTGTTGTTGATCTAGTGAATGGTCTTTTAGGCATAACATATTCTGCAGCAACAGGTGGGGAAAAAACAAGTTTATTTCCCGTCATATTCCTTTCTTTGTTAGAGGATGTCTCCATAGGTGAACACTCTGCTATAGGAGAAGTTTCTTCCTCAAGAAGATGTCAAGGGACTTCAACTATCTTATCAGTTGACTAAGATGACTTATCATTTTTAACCATATTCCTCCTTTTATTGGACTCTATGTGCACAATCGTTTCAATAGAGGTAGGTGTCTTTCTCTTTGTTTGTGGTGTATTGACAACATATGACTGAAATCCCGATGCAACTAGGAAAGAATCCCAATCACTATTAGTCTTTTTCAGTTCTTCTAACACTAGCATCTTGCTCAGACCAGAATGGAAAACGTTGGTATCCAGCTGCCTAAACTCCAGTAAAATGCATCCATAGTTTAATATGGTATTGATAGACCATATTGAACCTACCTTCACAAGTAAAATACCTCTTAATGAATTTGATAATCTTATCAAAATACTTTAGCATATGATTTCTAGGCACTCCCTTGGATAGGTTATCTTCTTGATATTCAGGCTTTAAGAAATCCTTAGAAAATTCAGACTTTAGAGACGTGGCCTTGAATCGTCTTTCTCCCTGAACTGGTATCTCTGTAGCTATAGAAATGGATTTCTCTGTAACCTTAGATTCCAGTGTACCAACTTTGGTCTTTACCCCATTGAAATTCAATGAAAAATTCTTGGCAACCTCAGGGTCCTCTCTGCATCTTCTCACAAAAAGCTAAACAACTCACTCTCTGAAATGCCTCTCTGAAAGATGGATCTGAATTGAATAATTGCAGATCATAGGGATAAACCCTAACAATCTCCCCTACTTTATGAATCTTCTTCCCTTCTCGAGTGTCCATGACAGCTAAATAAAAAAGCATCTTTTTGATAATATTTGCTACTAGAGTATGTGATGGAAACTGATTATATGTAGGGTTTTACTGCTTGATTTTGCAAAGATTAGGTTTTGTTGGCAAAAGATTTTATTCTAAAGCAACACTGCGGTAACTGGAATGAGACTGAAGCGAAGAGATGGAGGAAAATATGACAACCCAAAACTGAAATAAATCTCAAATAGACATATTTCTGAGCAACTTTGTAAAACAGGGAGTTTGCAATGCGATTTCTCAATTCGTAGCACATTGATTAAGTTTGCAGCAACAAATTTTAGACCAGGGTATTCATCAGAAGACTTTGCAATTTCAAAGGTATGGAGATGAATATGATCGTGAGTGAAATGTTGTTTTTTCAACTTGATTGAAAATGAGGTCAGCTACGGTTTTATCAACTTAGAAAAATAGGGGATTCGTAGCGCATCTAGTTCGCAGTGCTATCAATTCGTAGCAATAAGTGTAGTTTGTAGTGAGTAGAAAGTTTGTAGCAACTAGGGTTTGATGGTAATGAGTTTTTAGGTAGTGGAAATTGAACATCAAACAAAGTACTTGGTATATAAATCTCCCTCCTTGTTGCAGAAAACCAAACTAATCAGTCCTTTAAGCTTTTAATCCACCATCAACCGCTATAGAGAGTTCGCAATGCCAAGAGTCTGCAACGGCTAGATACTTGGCAGCACACTTACAATTCGCAGTGAATTGAACCAGTCTGCAACGCACTTTTTGCAAATGGAAATGAAGATAAGAAATGATAAATCCTCCTTTTGAAACCGACCCTTTGGAGATGTTTAATGATGGCCAGGCACTAAAAAAAAGAATCTACCAACTACCACATTCCCAAATCGTGATCATATGTGATTTAGTGCATGAGGTACATTTGAATCACTGCAAACTTTTAGGAGAGTTTGCAGCAAGTTGATTAGACACATGACACGACTCCCAAACGGTCAGATGTGACTTCAAAATCCTTTGTACACCTTTTTGGCACATAACACTTGATGATGATGACCTTTAAACTAAAGAGATATGACCAATACTTTCCCCTTTTTTGCTAATGATGAAAAGCATCATCATGAAACCAATACTTTCATAAATGGACTATGATCAACTTTATAGACTTAAGAGAAAATCAAAACATGATTTATTTGACATGAAACATGACTTAAAACCTTTGATAACATGACCCTATGACTCAAACCTACAAGCTTAAACAAAGGACTCATATAAGAAGGATTGACCACATGATTAACAAAGACTAATGGTCTTCTTCAGAGACTAAACTAACAATTTTTTAAAAATTGAAAAACCTTGACTCATGTACATCCTATGTGTTAACACCAGGAAAATCATCACTTAATACAATCAAGATTTAAATCCCTTACAATGATAGATTTTTGTCAGAAATATAACATTATCCTTGGACATTCTACTTTCTATTATCCCCAGGCTAATGGATTGGAAGAATCAACAAATAAAAGTTTAATGAGGTCCATTAAGAAACTGTTAACTGATAACAAAAGGGCTCAACATTCTCACTTAAAATTTGCACTCTAGGCAAATATAATCATCACTAAAAGATTCAGAGGTATATCTCCTTTTCAATTGATTTATGGCATTGATGATATACATCCTATTAATCTCACTTTTCCTGTAATGAAACTGTTGCAGGACAGTGAAGAAGAATCTAATGACCTTACCAAAAGAATCAACCAGATGATTGGCGTACAACAAACAAGGGAACAAGTTAATCAGAAATTTCATGAATATCAAGGCAAAATGAATGCCATTTTTTATAGGAGAGAAAAATAAAGAAACTGTATTCTTGGTGACATGGTGCTGAGATAGGATAGCAATAAAGAAGATCATGACATGCATGGAAAGTATGATCATTTGTGGCTTGGACCTTACAAGATTGTTGCAGCTGAAGGAAACAACTCATTTTCCCTTCAAAAATTGGAAGGATATTTGCTTGAATTGTTTGTGAATGGGTCATTCTTGAAACATTTCATTCAATTCTAAACTTTTTCTTTTTCATTAATTGTATATAACTGGTTTTATTTCACACTAGTATTATTTTTGTTCTGGTTTTCCAAATAATTTCTAAGTAAATAATTTTTAAATAAGTTTTGGTTGGATTCATGAAGATTCACCATTATCATTTTATCTTTTAAAGCGTGATCTAATTAAGAAAAAATTAGAATGTTCTTTCCTAGGTTAGCATGTTCACTCTTTTTGTTAAATTTATCATAGGAGATTATATTGCTTAGTCAACTGCAACATCTAGGTTGCGACACAGTTCCCTAAACTACAAGGTGCCTTTCGCCTCTCTGGCCACCTGTTCCATACTAGTAATCTTTCGAGCGATTGTTGGGAGTTCTTCCCCCTTGGGCCCCCTCTTACTCTGTGTGTTATTGTGAAGGTTACCTTAGGGCCCAAGGGGTAAGAGAAGGTGATCCCCATGCAATGGACGAACCCCATTATTGAATCTTGTGGTCTGATGCTACTGGATACTCCCCATATCATGTGCAACTTCCCTAGTCTTCAACACCCTCATGAATCCCATAAGAGACAAGAAGAAGACAAAGGACACGCATGATGGAAGTATCACCCTAATCGACGACCTAGAAGTCACTTGGGTGATAGCATCGAGTATCAGATGAAAGAATTAGCCTGAATGATGCAAGAGGTTATAGGCTACGTGTTGAAGGGAAAATATTCCAAGATGGTCCAAACTGAGATCAACAACAAAGAGGTCGATATCCCCAACAAATAAAGGAATAATTCACATTGGGACCTTGGGGGATTTAAGAGACATTCAAAGGGTATGTGAATTTCCACCGCACCGATTGCGTTGGATATACTTTGCCTAGGAAAGGACTATTGGCGACATTCCACCAGTCTAAATCAACCACGAAGGAAGTTCATTGGCTTAGGGAGGAACCAACTTATGAAGTTTTCACAATGAACCTAGCTAGTAGAAAATGAACGCACAAAGCTTGCAATAGAGAAGAGAAGAGAGTAGAATGAAAGAATTGTATTAATTGTTGAGTAAAATGGTAAAATACACATGATATACTCTACATGGCTAAGTGAAGTCGCCATAGTAGTGAGATCTAGAGAGATCTAGACACTCACTAATAGAAACTGAAGTAATCTTCCACCTATTCCTAGTTAACTAGTCCATGCAATCATCAGTTAACTTGGTCACACGTGTGGAAGTGAGAGAAACACATGCAATCACAAGATATGTGCCCTCTTGTCCACATGCATGGGATATGCGCACTTATAGTGAGGAAACTAAGGTGAACATGTAATTGTTGGTGATAAAACCAAGGTTTTCATGAAAGAGTGACTTCCACTAGTCTAACTCAAGTGTCATTGACTCTAAACTGAAGAGAGAAGGCTAATTTGTAGTGGAATATTCTCAAGATAAAATATTATCATCTATGGAAGTGCCCTCAATGTTGAACTATCAACCTTAGGAAAATAATTACCTAGGTAAGTGTGTAATATCTCCA
>CBVK0101146882.1:0-12581 GCA_900067695.1 Picea abies | reverse complement strand
ACTAAAGGTGTTCGTCCTCTGTTGGAATACCTGTGTTGTCGAACAATGGTCACTCTTCAAATGCACACCATGAACTTCAACAAAGTGATTTCACCATTAAAACTAAAAATACAGGTTTTACACAACTCTAGCAAAATAACAATAAAAATTGTCTTTCTCTCTAACTCTCTATTCTTGAACTTATTCACTATTTTCTGACCACTGAGGTGGTATTTATAAGATTTATAGGCTGAGAGGTCGACCACTAGAGGGTCGATCCTCTTCTAAAAATATTAAATTGCATTTAATATGCCCTGCCTACCAAAATGAGGTGAGCCAATAATCACCCAACATAACAACCCAAATCACGTTGTCAAGCATTCAGTAGTTGGAGGCCACGAGCACGAGAAAAACCCATGTGTTTGATTCTCCCATCACTGGTTGAGAATACCATAACCACCAAATCTCCCATCATTTTTGTGTAGGACAGAGTGCCAGATGGAGTGTCGAATGGAGTACCAGACTAAGTGTTGGATGGAGTACCAGACTGAGTGTCGAAAGAAAAAACAAGGTGCAATTTTTCCTTGTGACACCAAAAAATGTGAATTAGATTCCTGGAAACATAAAAATATATTGAATTACACTCAAGATCATCATAAAACATGAGTTATGCATACCTGGTGTGGATCATACCGATTTGACACAAAATATCTTCAAAAACTTCTTCAAAACATGAAAATGCATATACACATTCAAAAAAAAGGATCTAATTAATGTCATAAAATCAATCATATCATGGGCCCAACAATATCATTGGCTACAAATCCTGGATATCTCAGGATTCTGTTAAGGTCAACTACCAAGTTGTATTACTGTGGACTACCATTCAACCTTCATTCGATCTTCAATTGGTTGCCACAAGCCCTCCTATCGACCTCTTTTCGGTTGACCTCCTCGAATTGTTTTCGATGTATTTACCATGTCAAACCACCTTGACCTTCGAATTCAACTTTACCTAGTTGACTAACCTTACCTTCGACTTGTTGTTGATCCAACTTGATTTTCACTTTACTTAGTAGAATCACCTCAACCTTTGACTTTGATTGTCAGTCGTTCCACCTTGAATTTCACTACAAAGAATATAACAACCCAACACTACATTGGTACCTTCAAAATCTCTTTGCAAACCTTGTCAAATTCATTTTTCACCTATTCTACCTTATGTGCAACTGCATCCCTTTCTTGTTCAACTTTGTTGTAGTCAATCCGCATTCTTGTAATCTTTGTTGTGGCCTTAGAGAATTAATCAAGTTTTTTTTCTATTCACATATTCACTTCTTGTGCTATGTTATCCTGCAACACCTGCAACATTTATCCCGGTATCTATGATAATACTAAGTCAAGATGAATTAATGTGCACGTTTTATCCTACATTTCCACTGATGGGAATAGAATCACCCCCAGTTCCAAATTAACTGTTATTCACTCACCCGTTACCTCTATTGCATGAGAGAATTTTGGTATTGCTTATATTATCCTTGTTGTGATTATTGTTAGTCCTTAAGTTTTTTTATGCACAGTTTCTATCCTAGTTGCTTCCATCAATTGACGCAGTGCAATAATTTCTTCCTGTATCTTTCTATTCAATCCTTCTTTCTTCTCTACCAGGGGTTGAAACATGTTTTCGATGATATCTTTAACTTTCTCCCCAAACCCCTCAAAGTTTTCTTATGTCAGTGCCAATAGACTTGTTTCCTTGTCCTCTTTTTGCTTCTTCCGATGTGGTACTAATTTTCCCTTCTCTGGGTTGCCTCTTTCCTCTTCTGGCTTGTGTCGTTTCCTTGGCCTTGTTCTTCCTCAATATCAGGATATGGTGTTTTTGTTTCTTCATTCGATGGGACCTTCCAGTCTATGTCCTAGTCCTACATAATTAGTTCTATGTTCTCCTTTGTTATTCGGTACTTTGTATTTACCCATTACTCTCTCAGATCTTTCTTTGGTTGTAGGTACATATGATGGAAGTATGCCATGAACTGCACAATAGGTTTGTAAGATTCTACAAGCTATGGAGATATTTTTGGTGTATCCTGGATACAATTCCTAATAATTTCCTTCTATAGATAGAATTCAATATTTTTATCTATCTAGTGTCCCTTGTGCATTGTGTACCACAAGTTATGATACTTGGTGGCCAAGCACGAATTGCATATGATACCCAGAAAATGTGCATCATGTGGTTCTTTCCATGCATCTAACACGATCAGAAGTAATAAACATGAATAGTGGAATTCGATTCCTTTGTCCTGTGATTCCAAGAAGTCTATCATGAAGCGATTAAGTAAAAAGATTGCCCAACTCATCATTACCCCTTCTACACATTTCTCATCCGCAATTATCATGCCTATAGGAAATTGTTTTTTCATGCACTTTCTCAACACTTTTCATGCCAACTCTTACATCAAAGATTGTACCATTGGGTCACATATACTTGGCACATCCAAACCATGCACACCTCTAACTATGTGGAATTTCTCCTTCATTTCCTTTGATAGATCCTTCTCATTATTTTTGTCTGTGAAAAACAATGTAGAATATTTCCCCTATGATGGTAATCTCATGATTCGTGGAATTAGATATGCATCTATAGAAATAGACCTATCTAACCACAAGTAGCCACCATGAACTTAGGTTAATAACATATCTATACATGCATTAATCTTCTAGCTCCTGCCAAAGTGTGGGATTTCAATAAGATTCAATAGGCTATCTTGCTCCAACCCTTTGACCCATACCTTTGACTCAATTATGGGAAACTATGTATTTTCATCGATTTTCATCTCCAAGTAAGTGTTTGAAACAAGTTTAGGGAAATTCATTGTATTTGTGATATCATGGTCCGCATATTTCAGCTACATCACCTTTCCTAGCATATCCTTGTCAATGATTACCCTATCTGAGAATTCTGACATCACCAATTCTTACTTGGCCTCCTTCTTTAACTTAATGGGCTTGGAATCATCCTTCCTCAGTGGAATGTAGTCCCTTGTAAATGTCAACTCCGGCGAGGATGATCCCAGAGTCTACTCAAATCCTAGTAGTGTAGTTGCTGCTCTAGTTCATTTTTTCTTTTGTTCTAATGTCACTACCTTTAGCAATGCCATCTCTGCAATGTTGTGACCTATGAAAACTCCTTTGGTTTAGTGGAATTTCTTAAGGCATTGTAAAACTGCTCTTGGATCTCTCTACTCACTGAAAACTCAAAATAATAATAACATTGGATCAATGAACCTTCAACTACTTTTGTTCCCCTTCAACAACTGTCCATTTACCTTCGCACCTAAATTAGCTGTCTAATCCACTAGTGTTGTGAAATAAATACCTTCTTTAATGCTACATTAATTCCAAATCCTTCATTGGATTTTTTCCTTGATCTTGCAGTCTGTCACAATCTCCGTTGATGCTTTCCAATAATGACTATGCGTCTCCATGATGTCTCATCATTACTTGTTTTTTACCAGTGTTTCTACTCTTTAATGATTTTTACTTTTTGTCTACTTATTCTTCTATGCATTTCTCTGTCTTATTTGTTCGTTCACTGCAAAATATTTTCTTCTACGTGCAATTCACTTCCTCTACACGATCCTTTATTAGTGCATAACTCACTTCTTCTGTGCACTTACTCTTGTTTTATATGTATCTTCCTTCCTCTTCATTCTCATCCACAACATTCTCTTGTTTATTTCTTTGTTTGAACTAACTTAACTTCTTGACCCTTGACTAACAATTTAACTTTTTGTTTCTTTCCTTCATTTACTTTATTACTTTTCTTTCCTTTTCTTTTTATTTTTTTCTTCTCTTTCTTTCTTATTCTTACTATAGTACATTACTATGGTACATAGGTTTCTTCCCAAGTATTACTAATGCATACGGTCAGCTGTCCCTATACTAACCTAAAAGGTGTTTGTCCTGTCATTTTTTTTCTTGTAGTCCTATATGCCCATAATACTACAGGGATCCTTGTTGGTTTTTTCCTTTTCCCTATATACTCTTCTTCTATTGATCTTGAGGGATTATTATGGGGTATTTTGATTCTCATTGACCGTTACAGATTGACCCTAGTTTAGAACTAAGAATATTCCCAAAAAAATCCCTTAAAGACTATCAGACCCTCTGGTAATCCAGAATGGAACACAGTACTCAGAGTGAACTGCACAGTCTCACTTGAGATAGCTCTATGGGTGGCTTCAATAATCAGGTGTTTGCAACGTAAGATTGAGAGAGATTGTTTTTTATCTACCATCACCTTTATTCAGTCCATTTAACATCTATTTATAACATTCATTCTATGCATGCATGTAAAATACCATATCTACTAGTTACTTCATTCATTCAACATTCATCAACTACTCATACACAAATACACATTCATACATTCACATAACACAATATTACCGTGGTTCACCCCCTGCTCAGCTACGTTCGGAAATATATGGATCTCAGTATTTTATTATCATTTAGAAATATATCATGTTGCACATGGTTACAGTCTTAGTTCTTCCTCTCTCCCATAGGCTCCTCGATCCCTGTGAGGCTAAATAGATCACATAAGGCTCCTCAGCCTATGATCTAACCCTCGAGATCGAGTCACTAATTCTTTCTCTAGATCACCGGCTTAATGACTCATACAGTCCTTACAATTATCTTCCTCTCTGTCCCTCTCTTGGTCCCTCTTCATCCTCTCCTATCTCTCCTAAATATTACTTATTTATATCTTCAGCTCACCAGCCATTACAATGCATTGCAAAAACCCTAACCCTAGTTTCATTAGGTCTTCCATGCATGTGCGCATACTACTTTTCCTTCCAACTATTTGTTTCCTCTTGCATGATTCTCCTCCAAAAATAGTCTTTCCTTTTGATTCAGTCTGCATCCAACATGCCCCCAACACTGACACATGGCTCATATTGAGCCACACAAACCTTGTGCGCTTTGTCGATATCTTCTGTGATTGTCTGGAACTTCTTCGTGATCTCCTTTGCTTGCGTTTGGGCCTGCGTAGTCTTATCCTTAAGTGAATCCAATACTTGCATTGCTATATCGTTGTTGACCATCCCTGCGCACATTGCTTGAGTTTCTTCCATGTTGTTCTTTATGTCTTCCACCTATGCAATGACCTCTGCTTCCCACTCCTTGAGCGATTCCATTTGAGCTTGGCACACCTTTTTCTATGTCTACACAACTATGAGTTATTCCTGCAGTTTCTTCATATCCTATGCTCCTTTGATGCACTCTATGATCAACATTGTCTTCTACCTCTATTTGAGGTCCTGGATAGCTGCGCTTAGCCTTTCTTCTTCCTAGTCCCATTGTTGGACCTGTTGATCATCTTATAGCTTCATCCAAAGCTATACTTCCTTCTTGAACAAGTCGGTCGCCACGTGGACTTGTCACTCTATCTCCTTTATCTACGTTGTTTCCTCCTTCTTCCTCTTCTCCTTCACCTCTGGTGGATTGGTAGGTATTAGTAGCTCCCAGAGGTGCTCGATCTCCTGTCTGAATTGATCAATTATTTGTACAATATGATCAATCTTCTGTGTCACTATGAGTTCCACCATTTTCGTGCTCTTTGGGATTTTATCATAGGCTATGCCCATTTCATGCTCCAGCCTATTTGTGCGGTCTTTTTCATATTTGGTCTCAATCTTATCCTGCTCGAGTAACAATTCCAACTCATCCCGATTGTACCTTGTCTGCTGCAATTCCATTGCGTTTGTACGTGCACGTGACTGTACCTTTTGTGAAAAACTAACTTGTAGTTTATACAAGGCCTTGGTTGGTATCCACGTCAATACCAATTGTATTTGAGCCAATTCCTTTAGGGGTGTCTTCCCCACAATTTCATACATGCACAACATGTTGGGTGTGACATGGAATGTCAAGCTTGACTGTGTTGTTGTTTAGATCCTTTCCTAATTGCTTGCTCCAACTTCGCCTCCTATATGTGATACTGATGAGACTATTCCTACGCTGATGATGACCACTGTGCTTCTCTGAGCTACTGGAGGAGCTATCACATGTATTCCAAATCCTCCTCAATCTTGTCCCTTTGGTGTTGAGCATTATCAAAGTCCTCCACTATGCGATCTTGGACCATTTGGGCCACTGTTTTTGCATCGTCCTTCATGATCCTATATTCTGGGGGTGTTTTGTGCACCTTAGCATTCTTGTGCGTGCCGCCCATTTGGATGACTTGCCTCTTAGTCTGGCCTTCCTCCTGCTAAGTGACACTTGATGTGGTTCCCTGTGTTATCTCAGTTTGTTTCTTCTATACCTATGGTGCCCGTGTGTTGTTCTTCTTCCCCACCTGGGTTCCTTTCTTGGACGCCCCCCCTTTTTCTATTGATCCTTGTTCTTACCCATCCTTGTATTTTTGGGAATTGTTATCTCTTCAACAGGTTTTTTTCCCTTTCCTACATCCTCCTCCATTTCTGTAGGAATTTCTTGATTCAATATTGGAATCCTCTAGTCATCATCCCAATCCTTAATGGCCATATCTATGTCTTCCTCCTTGATGCAATAGCGTAGTTGTAGCCATTGATTTTCAGGATCCTTTTGTTCCTAGATCCACATTACATGTCTAGTTGCATTGAAGTTGGCTATGCCCTGATACCGTGCGGCCACTTCTGGCATCACTCTCCAAGTGTTAGCAATGATCTCTTGTAGATCATTGTGATATCCTTTGAATATGGTTTCATTCTCCTTTCTGTTCTTGGGATATGAAGCACAACCCAACGATAGGTATCACGTTGCATGGCAAGGATTGGGTCTTGTGGAAAAGAATGAATACTTCAGCTCCTTTTATCCGAGAAAGGATATTAGGATGAGTAGCCATGAATAATGAAATTCTTTCCCTAGATCATGCACGTCCTTGCAGTCATATAGGAATAGATTCAGAAAATACAGGGCCCAACTAAGTGTGGTGCCCTCAACACACTGTGCTACAACTGCAATAACCCCGATAGTGAATTCCTCATGGAATTTCCTAAGTAATTTGTATGCCATAATTTTTGTGGCCATTCTTGTCTCTACGTCACTAATACACTTGATTATGATTCTGCACAACCCCCTTTCGGTACCATACTTCTTCTTCATTTCCTTGGCCAGTGCCTTCTCCTTTATCTTATCCTCAAGGAACTATGCGGGGTCCTCCCCCCATGATGGAATCCTTGTGATGTATGCAATAATATCTATGTATATTGATATGAGATATTCTAGATAAAGGTATCCTCCATGGGTGACTTCCATCAACTACTTGAAGCAATTGTTTACATATTGGCCCCTCCAAAAGTGTGGAATGTCCAACAGGCCTAGAATCCCATTTTTTGCCAGTTTGGCTGCCCACTGAAATGGTTGGTTAATTGGTTCACCAAAGGGTCCTATACCCATAGTCTGTAGGTAAAATTTCTTGGCAAAATATGGGAACTTGTCTGTATCTATCAAGTCAGGGTATGAGTACCTCAATTTCTCCACGTGACCTAACATGTTTCATGCGATATGTAACCCTTTAGGTATGTGTAGTAAGACAATGGTTGTGGTTTTTATAACCCTAAATTGCACTAGACATGCATACCTGGCATCAGGGCATCTAACTTGCTATATTTTCCAAGCCATCACTCAACAAGCTCTTTTAAAAATCATTGTTTTGAGGGTTTATGCACCCTGCACCACGACTGCCCATGTACACACACTTGCTGACCCACTACAACCCGTGTACACTCACAAAATATCACAGAAAATCAAAATTGCATATGATACTGGTTTCTGGGCCATTACTTAACTATTTGAGTGCCCATAGCCAGTCACCCCAACTGTTACTATCTCTTTTGGCCTATAAAACAAGGGGTTGGGGTCCCATGTCAAAGAGAAGCACGAGAGCATAGAAACATTACCCATTTACGTATTCCCCCTTTGCCCCAATATTCAGAAACCACATTGTGAGTTTGAGCCAGAATTCCCTTTTTCTCCATTATAAGCCCTTGCCATTTCTCTAGAGAGAACGAAAGAGGAGAACGAGACGTGGAAGCAGTTGGTGCATTGTAAAGAGGAGCCCAGGACCGAGTTGAGACGTGGAAGCAGTTGGTGCATTGTAAAGAGGAGCCCAGGACCGAGTTCGAGGAGCAGTGTTGGTCTCATATTGTAAGTGACTTTTGTGAGATTAATATAAAGAAGTACTTTTCTGTACCGCCAAATGACGTCTTAAAATTATATGATTTGTTTACATTTATTTTTTATGATGTCTAACTGACTAATCCATATGTAAAATGCATGCTTGTAGTTTCTTGTTTGTCTTTTGTTGAATGCAGGTCAAACTTGGGAGGAGACTTGTAGTTAGGAAACAACTAAGTGCAAAGGGATCAGCACCGGATGCAGAGTTTAAGATATGCCTACTGGATCCTTATACCTTGTGTTTTATCTATGATTGTGGGGTAATTTCGGGATAGTTGATAAAAAGTAGGAGACTTTAGATGATTATCTTTACCTACATTTTAGAACCCTGGTGTAGTTCGTAGAGGGATTTTCCCGCTATAGCAGTGACGGTTTGCATTCACTGTGACCTTGGTACTACCTATTTTTCCTTTCCCTATGGTGGCTAAATCGAGGTTCCAGACTCCATTGTTCTCTCTTTTGCATACTCATTCAGTCGGCTAGTGACATATTCCACTGTTCCCTCCTATGGTTGTTCCAGTGTGGTTGTGTGTGACCTTTCTGGAGTAGTCATTTCCTTCTGGTTCAGGACCATCCTATTAACTCTTGGGCCTTGTTCAAGGTTTCTAGGGTGCAAATTATTTCTTGAGTCCTCATCCTGTTGTATTTGTACCCCTTCGGGTACATCCTTGTCCATGCCCATTGGTATTGTTTGTTGGGTTTCCTCCACAATAGGTGCGGGGCTTCTTGGTGTCATATTAGGTGATGGGATTTTGTCCACATTGACAAATTCTTGAGGCTGAAGTGGTTTTTGTTCACTTCCTTGTTCTTGCAGTGGGGATCTGGTGTTGCTTCGGGATGACTTCCCATTTGGTTCGATTCTCCCTATTTGGGTGGTGCCATGGTGTTAAGGTTGTTGTCATTCAATCTTTGTGGTGTATGTTAGCTCTACAAACTTTGCTCTTGGCTCTGTATACTCTATTTCTCTCTTCTTTTCCTAATTTATCAATGACCTCCCAATCCCACGTACTATCTTATATAGGAATCATGTGAAGTTTGTTAGAGACATTACCCAATTTTTGTTTTAATTGAACCGATGCTTCCCTCGTACCTGCTATTGAATTCCCTTTCTGTCACCAGTTGGCATGATTATTGCGATGTCCCATCAGTCATTTTTGTTATTTAAGTTTGATAGTTGTCATCTGTTGGAGGTTATTTTCTGTATCCATATTTCCCGCTGTAACATCCCCAACCACCCAGACCAGGCCATGCTACTCTAGAAAATGCTTTCTTTCTCTACTCAACATACTGTAACATACCCAACATCTAATTGATCAATGCCACATCAATTTTTTGAAATAAATGAAATTAAAACATATACACACAGAACTCTTGTAGAACTTTATATATAAAACTTAAATAGATAAATACATACTGTAAATACACATATTCATATGGAAATGACAGTAAGCATATACATGCAACATAGACATGAAATGCCCATAAATATAACACATACATAATAAAGAAACATATAAATTAACACACAATTGACATGTATCTTGGTAAGAGTATCACCAACTGTGTGCAGACCTTCCATGTACCTCCCAACCTTATACCATACTTCTCATCACTCTAAGTAGTGGGTCACCCCCAAGATGGGACTAAACTCTACCTAGGTAAAGGGATTCCTAACCAGGATGATGTATCATAGACAACATGAAAGAATCCATCACAGGTACCAACTAAAACTAACAGCCTACAGTCCCTCATTCCCCACATGCATGTTCCACCTTAGGAAGTGTTCCCCTTAGCTTCTCAACAGCCCCTCAACTGCCCCACTTCCTTTCCTGGCTTCAACAACAAGCCAAACAGGAAGTCTTAGAGCCCTGCAGTTGCAGTTTAGCAGCTTCGGAAATCAATTCCCAACATTTCTCTCATCTTAAGAGATTTTCCATGGTCCTGACAACCCACCTCTTCAATATTAGATGGGCCTGACAACTCACTTCCTCCATCCAACTCCCAAGCTAACCAGGTACAGAAATAGGTATGGGTATGAATACAAGTTAAGGTACAATGATAGGAAGTTATGGAGGAAAAATGACTGAGTGAGTGAATTATCATGGAATGATTGAATGGACTAATTCCAAGATATATGTATGCATGTTCCCAACTTGACATTTATCATGTTGGGAGCTACTTTGGCCCACTTGTCCCCATCCTTAGAACTTAGGATAAAATAATTTTCCATAATTTATGATTTAAGGAATATTAATATAATATTCCTTTTCGGCTTAAGCTCCCTAGAGTAGCCCTTTTTATAAACTTTTATCCCACCCTTTCCCTAACTAGTGTAGTTTAGTCCCCCATACTCTTTTATCATGGTTGATCTGCATGCAACAATGCATTCATATTAATGATAAGACATGCAAAATTAGGCTCACTAGACTTTAGAATCTAGGCTCTCTGGCCTAATACAAAACATAAGCCTCCTAGATTGTAATAACTGGCTCACCATCCTATAAAACAAAACATATACAAAAAATCTCCCTGGCCTCAAAATCAAAATCATGCACACTTAATTTATTGCGCGCGATATCCTGGAATGTACACACTTCATCATTTTACTGCATAGTGCATGCGTGAACTATACCATGGAAGGTGCATACAAAAGTGATTTCAAACAACTCACCAATGTACATACATTTGTATTTACATTTACAATTGGGCTCATCCTAGGGGTATTACACTCGCTATATCCTCTTTATTGTTGTTTCCACTTTATAGTGACCATTTTCCTTTTTCTCCGTCGTGATGGAATTTCCAAGTGTGTGTGCTCATTCTCTTCTCGGTGCCCTATGCCTTTGTTAAATGTTCATATTTTGATGTTTGATGCAGTATATCCTATGTTTATTTATTTTTAGTGGCAGGAGGTCGACTGTCCCTATACAGCTTCAATCAGATCCCATTGATCATCCCTCTGAGTTATGTTCTGCCTGAATCCTTTAGCTGTACAACTCCCCCCTCTGTGACAAGTTTTACTTCGTATGGTCCTAACCAATGCATTCTATGTTTTCCTGGGTGTTGAATGGATTTGTTGTAATACACCAAGACTAAGTCTCCTTCCTTAAAATTCTTTCTCTTGATATGTCTGTCATGCCAAGATTTGTCCCTTTCTTTTTGGACTTGTTGGTGAAACCCTACTAGAATATTGTCTTCCTCCATGATCATCAGCTGATTTATGCTTTCATGTACTACACCTTATTTTGTCATGTTTGTAATTGTTGCTACGCGTAGACTTGGTACCAAAAATTCTAATGGAACCACAACATCTTGTCCATACACCAATCTAAATGGTGTTTTCCTGTCAATTTATTGCATGTGGTCTTGTATGCCCACAACACTACTAGTATCTTCAAGTCCCAATCATCCCTATTTACGTTGTAGATATTCGTTAGTGCATTTTCAAGGATTTTGTTAAAGGCTTCCACTATTCCATTTTTTTGAGGATGATATGGTGTACACTTTTGATGATGAATTTCAAATTCCTCAGTCATAGCCTTAATAGTACTGTCAATAAAATGAGTGCCTTGGTCACTCATCAAAATCCTTGGGAAACCAAATCTAGTATTACTTTCTCAAACAGGAAGTCTGTTGTTGTCTCTACGTTGCAATATTTTAATGGTGCTACTTCCACCCATATTGTTAGGTATTTCGTTGCAGTGACAATGTACCTTGCTCCTAACATTTTTGTTGGTGGGTTAATTGGTCCCACAAAATCTATTGCCCAGTTTTCAAATACCTACAAAGTTACTTTTGGTCACAGGGGCAACTAGAAAATCTGATTTTGACAGTTTTCTACTAGAAAATATTATAGGATGGTCCAATTCTCCTGATCCTAGCTGTGCCAGAATAGATCCAAGTGCTATGGATGATGCATCTACATGTATGTGGAATGACCTCTCCCATTCTACGAATACTAGTATTGGAGTTGTTACCATCTTTTCTTTCAGCGTATCTAGACTGTGTTGATAATCCTCATTCCACTGAAACTTTGTGTCTTTCCTTAACAGTTTCTCCATTGGTGCGGTGATCTGAGTGTACCCTTTGATAAATTTTATGTAGTATCCTATGTGTCCCAATGTTGCTCTTAGTTGATGAGTTGTTTTTTGTGGTGGTAGGTTAACTAATACTGCAATCTTTGCAGGATCTACTAGTAAACCTTGCTTGCATACTATATGGCCCAATAGTATCCCAAATGGTGTTCCGAAGATGCACTTATTGATGTTTAATGATATTTGGCACTGCCTACATCTTTCTAACATCATCCACAAGACCTCTACATGGTATTTCAATAGACTATAGACTGTCCAATCGTCCAAGTATACCTCTAGAAA
>CBVK0101146876.1:0-32739 GCA_900067695.1 Picea abies | reverse complement strand
CGAGATCGGTCTCGGCATTCCTGCTGAACCGCTCTTCCGATCTCACCTGCAACCTATATGGTCATAGTGTCGGAGGCACCTATCATTACTATGGCTCAAACTATAGTTAATGCTCATGCTACCACCTCAAACCCCTTTGGGTCTCTTGGCCACTCACTGAGCTACAATGTTTAGTCCATCCCTGTGGCTTCTATTCCATTTTCTTATGGTATGCCTAACTTCACTTCGCAGTTTTTGAACTCCATCCCAGCTACTGGCCCTAATGCTATCACTGGACTTGGGGGAAGTACACCTCCCTAAACTCATTTTTCATTTGGCATATCTCAAATCCCTCAAATGACTCCTAATATGGAAGGTATGCCCGCTTTTAACCCTGGGTCCAATCCTCCTACTTTTGGGTGGAATAGTCAACCTGGTGGACAAGCTTCAGCTCAAGTTCTGTCTTACAATCCTACCTCCTCAATTCATATTCTGACCAATATATTTGGCATGACAAATCCACCTCTATCCTTCGATTTCTAACCTAGGGGAGGTCAGTTTCACTCTTTGGGAAACCCCCAACCTAGATCTAATCCGGCTGGGGGAAATTTCTATAACCCTCAATATAACATTCCATCTGGAATGATGCCCAACCAACCTCATATGAATCAGCCCAAAGGAGGGCCTTATAATGTAGTACAAGTACATGGTGTTTACTAGAACCCTAGATGGCCTCTGAATCCACAAGAACAATCTTTCCCGGGAGGATGGGGCTAGATGTCACAACCCCCTCTCCCTTTTATGGCCAAGCTTAATATGCCAGATTTGGATAAGTTAATGAATGAACCTATAAGTCACAATCTTACATGGCCCCCGGTCCCCACCAAACTTACTTTAGACATCCCAAAGTTCAAGGGTAATAATAGAGAGGATCCTAGTGATCACATCACTACCTTTGACCTTTGGTGCTCATCAAACTCCCTTAATGACGACTCTATTCATTTGATATTATTTCAATGCACCCTCATCGGAGTTGCTGCAAAATGGTATATTGAGCTACTAAAGGGGGCATATGGGACTTTTAGTCAGTTGGTAATGGTCTTTCTTAACCACTTCCAGTTGCCCATTTGTTATGATGCTAGCTTATAATTGTTGTCAACTTTACGCCAGGATACTGCCACTCATATCTCAGACCATATCCAGGAGTGGTGTAGATAGAATAGGTTGATCAAGAACCCGATACCCCCAACATTTATTTTAGAATGGTTTCTTAATTCTTTGTATTCTCCTATCTCAAAGGACGTTGCTACTTCCAAGGTTACCATTTAAGAGGAAGTGATATTTAGGGACCAACAGTTAGATTTGATTTATGCTCAGTATGGGATGTTATACCATCTTCTTCCCAACACACCACGGTCTACTTACGACCCTAGGAAAAATATCAGACCTCATGCCAATGGAGTTATAGGTTCTGCAAATATAAAGTCCATATACTTGGTGACAAATGAGTGGAAATAGTTTTCTTTAAGCTAGTCTGTAGGAGGACCAGCCTCATCTGTGTCTTCCAATCCCACTCATTCGACAGATGTACACTATGTGCAATCATCGAGCAACCTGAATAGTAACCAACAACTAGGAGGGAATAAGAAGAAAGGATGAAATAACTGTAAGGGTGGGAAAAATGGTAATAAACCCAAGGACAATAATAATAATGAGAAGATAGGTAATAATATTGGAGAGGGAAAATGAGAAAAATGTAAGGTGAAGTTTCCGTATAAGATTTGCACAAATGATTACCTTACCCATTTGTGCCCCTAACTTGTAGAATCTATGAGGATTTCAGCTCAATCGCCCACCGTCCTGATGAATACATTCCCACATAATCAACACTTAGCCTCGATCTCCTCAAACACCAAAAATGTGGCCGGTAGAGGTCAAAACTAGTAGTCACAATATGGCGACCATTTATGTACCAATATGGTCGATGTGAAAATAGATGTAGCCACTCGATCTCGAGAATATAGTTCTAAACAAACTAATTATGTTCTAGAAAATCCTCCTCCTTTAGAGACAAATTTATAGATTGAGAAATTAGAGCCACCGTCTCATATTCTAAAAGGAGTACTTAGTATCTCTACCCAGAATCCAAATGCTAGAGCTTCCAGAAACTACTCTATTGTTGAGGACATGGGCCAAACCCCTTTTTTGATGTTGACTTCGGAGGTACTCCAGTTGTGTCCTTCACAAAGGAATGCCTTACTCTCTGCTCTAGGAGCTCTAAAACCCAGTGGCCTAAAGGTTATAAAGTTTGACATCACAGATGTTAAGCCTTGTTTGCCTTACCATGTGGCTTTCCAAATCCATGCAGAGTATTCCAAGTATACCATAAAACATGCAGTTATTGATGAAGGCACTGCTACGTGTGTGATGTCCCTGGCCTATTGGAAATCTATCGGTTCTCTAGCCATTTCCAATTCAATGAACATGTTGACACCTTTTGACAGTCATTCCTTCTGCCCCCATGTTATTCTCCTCACCTTTTCGGTCTAGTTAGGTGGGAAGATGGTAGAGGTGGAAGTAGTGGTAGTTGATGCGCCTCTTGATTATAACCTGTTACTAGGTCACAATTGGACTTATTCTATGATCTCCGTCATATCGTCCATCTTCTGTATTATTTTTTTTCCTCATGAGGGGAATATCGTGATGATAAATTAGTTATCCTTTGCATGCTCTAGTCCTAATGCATCTCTTGGATAGTCGATCCCTGTGATTGAAAATTCTCAATCAGCAATTGAGAATATCATTGTCGGAATGTATTATTCCCTTATGGGTACTTTCAACTTCTTGACACCAAACCATCAAGTTTATGCCATGTCCAGTAGGCTTGTCTTGACTGGGAAGCCCCTTCCTTTCCGAATGTCTTATTTTGATGATTCATGGACCCTACCTTCCCCAAATTTTTCTTGTGAAGGATAGTCACATGCTGGGATGGCCATGCCACTATCACTAGCAGATATTGTGTATCAAGTTGTTCTCGACTCTTTCACTTATCCCAATCCTGTTCCCTCGTCGACATATGAGGAGGATCTCGTTTTTAGGCTCATGTGGGCCACCTCGTTGTTGTGTTTGCATGATTTCCTCTATGGGAATTTTCCTTCAGACGACGCCATCACTGAAGCCATGAATGGTTTCGAAAAACCTTGGGATGATATGCATCACCACTCCTAGTTTCTCCCAGAGCTTGAAAGAATCAAACAAGACAACTTTCGATCTACTTTTAGTGAGATAGTCAGTCATGTTGTAGTTCCACTTGATACGCACAACATTTATGATGAAGGAAACATGGTGAGTATTTATCCTACCATCCATATCGACATCTCTCGTACCCTTGGAAAGGTTGAAAATGTAAATATCGGTGTAGATTGTTTGCCAAAATAAATCTTGATATACATTGAGATATTCAAGGAATTTCAAGATGTATTCACTTGGACCTATTAAGAGATGCCAGGGATTGACCCTTGTATTGTCGATCATAAGATTAAAACATATATGGATGATAAACCTGTTTCAAAGCATCTTAGAGCTGTAAATCCTCGAAAGGCCCCTGCTATTAAGGCAGAGGTGGAGAAGCTACTTAATGCTGGCTTCATATACCTGGTTCCCTTAATTGAATGGGTATCCAACCCCATTCATGTAGATAACAAGCAAGGAACCATCCATGTATGTTTGTATTTCCATGACTTGAAAAAGGCCTGTCTTAAAAGAAAACTTTCTCACACCTTTCATTGATCAGATTCTCGACGAGTGTGCAGGAAGTGAATTATTTTCTTTTATGGGTAGATTTTCAGGATATAATCAAATTCAAATCAAACCTAAGGATCAACACAAGATGACATTTGTTTGTCCTTGGGGTACCTTTGCATACCGGAAGATGCCTTTCAGCCTTAAAAACATCGGAGAAACCTTTCAGCGTGCCATGTGTTGGAGTTACTTCACACACACCTAGGATTTATTTTTCCTAAGGTTATTCCTTGTTTATTAGTCATAATTAGTCATTGTTACACATTATTTTTTTCATCCCTATGATCGTTAATGATGTAAACCTATCTATTTCCTTCAGAGGGGTCAGTGGCCTGAGTTCCTAAAGAGAGAAGGGAGAAGAACTTTTCCTGAGAAAAGAAGTTCCATTTTCCTATGTAAAAACTTTATAAAAAGGGATGTTCATAGGTTACTATATAGGCAGGGTGCGAGAATGACCAATTCTTGCAGGTTGCACTATAGCCAGGGTGCGAACAGTTCGTAGGTTACACTATAGCTAGGGTGCGAGAATGCCATCATGTGGGAAAAACGAGCATTTTCTCGAATCTTCTAGAAGGAGAAGTTTCTATGGTGAGGTGGCATATGAATGGTTTGGATCTTAATCGCTTTCATGATTTAGTGGGATCATCTTAACCTCCTCACCTTATCCTCTTTAACTTATAGAAGGAGAGGAGCTCTCATGGAGAAGGGGTTCTTGGCTTTTGTGAGGTTCTTCTTGTTCTTGAGCTTTGATTGGCTTGGAATTATTAGATTGGTTGGAGTGGCTTTAATATTTGCTTTTTCAAGATAGAGTGTATCAGATCTATGGTCTCAGAATCCTTGGAGAAAGAAGTGTGTGGGGAACGAAGGACAATTGGAAGGGACCTTACGAAATCAAGGAAAAGGTTGTAAGTTTCACTTTCTATTAACATGATACAGTAATATGTTTTTTTCTCATAAAGTTAGATTTACTTTATTGCATAACTCCTTGATCATATGCATAGATTAGATATTGAATATATAGATTTCTTTCACTTCGGTTGGTTTGTGCTGTTTTGATCTTGACTGCATGAGAGTGCTGGAGTGAAATAGGAGCAACAAAGATTAAGGAAGAGATTACAAGGTATGTCTCTTATTCTCACTTCTAATTTAATTCAATAGTTAGATCTAGGGAAAGCGATATACTCTGTCAAGTTTTGTTCTAGATCCAGGTGGATCTAGGGAGATCAGTTTGTGTCCGCACTTACGGATTAATCCTGAAACAAAATTAGCGAATCCACTAGGGATCGGTTTGTTTCCTAGTTAGTATAGTTTCCCTTGCTTTGATTGCTTGTTTTCTGGCCTCTGAGTCTGTGGGAGATCCATCCAGGCTCTCTGGATCTGAAAGTTCAGTCAAAATTTTTGTCTTTTTTCCAAATTTTTTTTGTACAGACATTCTCGCACTACACTCGTTAGTAGCCTACGAGAATCACTTGAGTTCACACCCTGGTGTTCATTCCAGTGCAAACACCTCGCAGTCAACCTATGTCCATCCTGCGAGAATCCTTGATTCTCGCACTGTAATACACTGCTAGCCTGCGAACTCACTTATGAAAATTTTGGATTAAGTCTTCTGATACCCAGTTTTTCTTTGAACAAATGGATTGAACTTTTAGAGCCTATATTGATCTGTTTACAGTCTTCTTGAAATTCTTTGAGTTTCTTTTATCCATCTTTGATTTATTTGGTTTTGAAAGATTAGTCTCTTGCTTTGAGTGTCTTTCAATTACAAAGTGTTTGTTTTCTTTAGAATTGTTTAGGGAAAGATCAGATTTCTTCTGAATAGTTCGCTTTAAAAGAAAGATTTTAGTTTGGGTTTCTTTTTTTTAAGAAAGTTCATTATTGATTTTAGTGAAAATTTTGAAACAAAAAGATTTAATTTCTTTCCTTATATTAGATTGGGGGCATCCTTGCATTTGAAATAGCGAAATTGCATGATTGATATTGATGAGTTTAATATATTTTGGGACATTGTGCATATGGGAATGATAAATGTTTTCTCCTTCTCATAGCATAGATTTCATTGAAGTGAAAAGATTGCATCTTCATATCTTTGCATCATTTTCGATTCGGTCAAAACACCATATTGTCCATGCCATTTTCCTTTTGAGTAACAATAGCCATAAAATAAAGCCCTTATAAAAATTGATTAGACATTTTTATCTTTTCTGGTAGCAAACCTACATTAGATTAGTTGTAGGGCTTTGGAATAGGTGTGAAAGATAACTTTCCAAAGCTGCAAACAAACATAGTATCTTGTGATAGGGAGAGTTAAATCCACTTACTACATTTTGTCCTAGGAAACCCTTCTAACACAAGGGTCAAGCACTAGGTCGCATTGGTGTTGGCAGAGTTACTCACCCTACTTTGTTGAGATTGGTGTAGAGATTGCATGTATTATGGGGATCACTCGGAGGTATACCCACAATGATGAGTGGAAGCCTTTTGAGTTGATTTTGGGCTAGATACCCTCCCCTTGCGTGTGGATCAGACTGATGACTGTTCCCCCAGGCTTTATTGTTGTTGGTGGTAACATTAGTGGCCTATCTTTCTAGGTTCTTTACACGAGGTGACTGTGGAGGGGCAAGTCTTCACGGTACCTAGAATCGACGTTGGCCAAACTCACTCGAGCTCCTTGGAGGGTATACCCACGATTATGTGTGGGAGCTTGCACCAGGGTGTAAGTCCATTAAGAAGGTTGTCAACGTAAATTTTCCACCCGCTCTATCTCAGCCCCTTCTTACTTTGTTCCCGTGACATTGGATTTCATCACCAACTAGTGTGCTCATTGTAAGAAGGTTTTGTTTGTTTGCTTGCTTCCTAGATTTTTAGCGTGTGCTATTTGTTTTCCCTAGCAGACTCTAGGTTGGATTTATTTAATGGCGTCAATTCCTGAAATGACCAATGAAGGGACCTATGCTCCAAGGGAACCTTTTGTTTTTCCTTCTTATGGAAACATTGGTCCTCATCACATCGCTACTTTGAGCCTTCTAGGTCTCACAATTGGATTACCGGTGTGGTTGTTTTCCACTTAGGTAATCCTGAATGCAGTTTGTGCTTCAGTCATAAGAACTTCCCCCAAAGAGCATCAACCTCATGTTGATCCTTCACCTTCTTCACCAGTAAGGTCTTCTTCACCTTCTTCGCTTGCAAAGTCACCTTCCATTTCATCTTCTTCGTCGAGGGAAAGTTATGAACCTAGTAACTCGGTGAATAAGAGGAAGAAGAAACGAAAGAATAAGAAGAAAAATAAGCAAGGATCCAAACTTCCAACCACTGTCAAACATGTTGGAAAACAACCAGTTTCTATTAATGTATTGGGAGTGTTGATGATGTCAAGATCACCCAAACACCTTGTAAGCCCAAGTACCCTTGCAGGCTTTGTAAGGGTATCCATCTTCTTAAGGATTTCCCTGGTCTATCCAAGGTTATATAAGTATGGTCTACACATTCTCGCCAACCCATGTCGTCAGCCTCTGAACAACATGCTGATGACCTACCGTTAACTAGTCATGATACTATTGGGAAGAAGAAAAGTAGAGTCAAGTTCCCATGCATGTTATGCAAAGGGAGTCATCTCACTCACCTTTTCCCTCGTATGGACGAAGCCTCAAAATTACTGGAAGACATGACTATTTCACAGCCTCAACTTCCAACTTATTATCGCAAACTTTCTCTCAACCCACCTGTAGTTGATGAAATGATCAATCTGGTTCCTCTATCGGTCAGTCCGTTTGAACAAGTAGTCAATCTGGTCGCGTCTTTGGATGAACCAGTAAACCAAGTGGTTGATCCGATCCCATCCTCGGTCAATCTCACTCTCCCATTAGAGAGTGAAACCCAAACGGTCGATCCGTTTACACCTGTCGACCCCATTCTCCACTTGGAGAATGAAACCCAAGTGGTCGATCTGATCTCATCATCGGTCAATCCTACTCTCCTGCTAGAGAGTAAACCCGATACTGCCCACGTTTTTCTCGTTGATACAGAATCTCCCATGCCGAGAGGTGTTCCTCATTCTCCCATAGGACCCCCTCCAAGTAATGAGGCCATCCATTTTGATTGGGATGTACTAACTAGACCTCATCTTCCCTCTTACATTCCTTTGCAGATTACAATACAGGTTTGTGGTCGGGACGTTACCAAAACTTTGATAGATGAAGGTTCATCTATTAGTATTTTGTCCTCTATTGCTTGGCAAGAATTGGGTTTTTCTCCACTTGTGCCGGTTACGCAGAATCTATTATCTTTTAACAGAAGAACTAGTCACCCTTTAGGGGCCCTTCCTCAGTTTCCTGTAACTTTGGGAGGGAAAATGGTCTTTATTGATGTCATGGTAGTTCAAGACCCCTTGGATTTTTCTTTACTCCTTGGGCGAGATTATGTCTATGCCATGAAAGCTATTGTCTCTACTCTTTTTCGTGTGATATCTTTCCCTCACGATGGACGAGTTGTGACTGTTGATCAACTTTCATTCATTGACCCCGCTTGGATTGCCTCCCTGAATGGTTCTTGTATGCAGATAGTATCGCCCCCACCACAGGTCAATTATGTAGTGTTGTCGCCTATGCCTTCAACTTCTGATGACTTAGATCCAGTAGTTGACATGGTGGTCTCTTCGATAGGGTTGTTAGAGCCTGATCTCTTTACTCCTGTCGTGACCCTCGACATGGTTCCTTCCAGAGTGTGTTTCTTCCTTCCAGTGAAGACCTCTTGGAAGCCATGACTGAGTTTTGTCCCTTGACATGGTGTCATTCCAGAGCATTGTCCTCTTGGAATCCATGATCAAGAAGAGAGGTTTTCGAGGATAGTTTTTGCGTCTCTGCGGAAACCTCGTTAAAAAATGAAACAGAGGTTTCGAGGATAGTTTTTGCGTCTCTACGAAAACCTCGTTAAAAAATGAAACAGAGGTTTCGAGGATAGTTTTTTCGTCTCTGTGGAAACCTCGTTAAAAAATTAAACAGAGGTTATGAGCATAGCTCTTGTTTCTGTGTCAAGCTCGTTAAAAAATGAAACATAGCTTACGAGCATAGTTCTTGTTTCTATGTCAAGCTCATTAAAAAATGAAATAGTTTTTCCCCTCTCTGTTTGAGTCAAGTCCTTCGTCTAGTATTTGAAGCTTCATTTCATTCTCCTTTGTATTTGGATGAAACAAAGGTTGGGGGGCATTTGCCCCAGCCTCTGGACTTCATGCTAAAGTTTGAGCCGCTAGTTTCTTAAGATGGGGGCTAAGTACCGACCATCCATGTGTTTTGTGTTGGGAAGTCGCAAGCATAGTTTTCTATGGTTCAAGCTTGTGTAAAAATGAAACCACTTACCTCAAGCATAGTTTCCTCTGGTTCAAGCTTGTGTAAAAATGAAACTAGGTCCAAGCATAGTTTTGTTTAGTTTTTAAGCTTGTGTAAAAATAAAATCTATCCCAAGCATAGTTTTGTTTTGTTTTAAAGCTTGCGTAAAAATAAAAACAATCCCGAGTTGAGTCTTTGTTCTTTCTCGTGCTCGTAAATCAATGAGAATGTAACCAAGTATACTTTTATCACTTTTTCGGACTCATAAAGGTTATATGAAAAAGGAACCCCCTGGAGTCTCCTTTAAGCTCTTTTTAGACTCTCTAAATATGAAAAGATTGTCGAGCGATCTTGCTATTTTCACGCTCGATAAAGTATTTGAAGTACGCGTCTGGTGAGCGGTAATTTATCTCTTTTTTGGTCTCATCAGACTATTTTATGAAAAAGGAACTGAGAGAGTTTTCTTTAAGTGTTTTTCAGACTCTCTAAACATGAAAAACCCCTGAGTTTTCTTTCTTTTGACTTGTTAAACAAACATCAAAAGTCCCATATGGGACCAAACCACTCCTTCCTAGGGTTCGTTAAACATACTCCAAGGGACTCATCCAAAGGATGAGCTTACATTACAAGCATATGTTATCCTCCTCAAGCTTGCGTAAAAATAAAGAGGTACTCGCTAGAAATGGCGGGGGAAAAAATTGTGAAAGAATTGTGTCTAAACCTGTATTCTGTGGAAGAGTCACTTGTGAACATGACACCCTTTCACTCGCCTTGTGTCTAGGTTGGAAAATCCACTTGTCTCCTGATCATACTCCTATAAGATTACAAATTGGTCTGTGATCCTTGTTGTTGAGTGAGTATTTCCAAGACAGTTGTCGTGTCGTCAATATGTTCAAAAAGATGTTCAACCCGAAAAGACTTCTATTGCATCGACCATTTCTGCAGTCTTAAAGCCTTCTATTGTGTCGGCCATCCTTGAGTCAGTCCTGAATCACTTGTTACTCTGATCTACATCAAATATTGTTACTTGTTTCGTGTCATTGATGTGGGATACATTAAGGCCCTCCTATGATGAGTCTGTTCCTGTCGACTTCAACTCATTATCCAGGAATTAGACTTAGAAACTAATTGGTACCTTGGAACTTGCATGCCTCAATGGCAGGTTTCCTCACTTTTAACAGTGGGTTTTCATTATTGACCCCTGATTGAAAGATTCCGCCAAGTGTTTGACTTCAACTCATTTATTCACATTCATTGGATTTTACTAGTGTACCTTGGGAGTCATTGACATTAATGGTGATTTCCCTCGCACTTGTTAATAGTATACACTAATGACCAGTAATCAAGTGGTTTCTACCATGTTCGACTTCGACACATGTATTCACATGGTTAGATTCATACTATAGAGTGGTGGAGATGAAGACCCTGGATATTTTCTGACAAATCTAGGTTGCATTGGAGTATATTCAGTGTATTGTTGCATAGATCCACATTGTATGTCTGGTGGCTATGTTCAAATTTGTTTAACACATAGATCCACAGTGTATTTTTGGTGGCTATGTTCAGATTTGAGTCATATCGGCATGGATCCATAGTGTATGTTTGGTGGCCATGACCTGTCTTACTTGACATGGATCTTCGCATGTCGACATTTATGCTTTGAGTCATTTGTATTCTAAGTATGGGAATGCCTACCTCAGTGATGATATATTATTGTACTGTATTTCCTTGTTTGTTGGCAGGTTTCCGACCGACTGTTCCTTATTCTCTACACACACTCGATAAAGTATTTCAGCTATCACTCTGTTCTAACTTCATACTTTGGGGGGCTCTTTGGTACACATTATTTTTGTCATCCCTATGATTGTTAATAATGTAAACCTATCTATTTCCTTCAGAGGGGTCAGTGGCCTGAGTTCCTAAAGAGAGAAGGGAAAAGAACTTTTCCTGAGAAAAGAAGTTGCATTTTCCTATGTAAAAACTTTATAAAAAAGGATGTTCACAGGTTGCTATATAGGCAGGGTGCGAGAATGACCAATTCTCGCAGGTTGCACTATAGCCAGGGTGCGAACAGTTTGCAGGTTGCACTATAGCTAGGGTGCAAGAATGCCAGCACGTGGGAAAAACAAGCGTTTTCTCAAATCTTCTAGAAGGAGAAGTTTCTATGGTGAGGTGGCATCTGAATGGTTTGGATCTTACTCGCTTTCATGATTTAGTGGGATCATCCTAACCTCCTCACATTATCCTCTTCAACTTATAAAAGGAGAGGAGCTCTCATGGAGAAGGGGTTCTTGGATTTTGTGAGGTTCTTCTTGTTCTTGAGCTTTGATTGGCTTGGAATTATTAGCTTGGTTGGAGTGGCTTTAAGATTTTCTTTGTCAAGATAGAGTGTATCAAATATATGGTCTCATAATCCTTGGAGCAAGAAGTGTGTGGGGAACGAAGGATAGTTGGAAGGGACCTTACGACATCAAGGCAAAGGTTGTAAGTTTCACTTTCTATTAACATGATACAGTAATATGTTTCTTTCCCATAAAGTTAGATTTACTTTATTGCATAACTCCTTGATCATATGCATAGATTAGCTATTGAATATATAGATTGCTTTCACTTTGGTTGGTTTTTGTTGTTTTGATCTTGACTGCACGAGAGCGCTGGAGCGAAATAGGAGCAACAAAGATTAAGGAAGCGATTACAAGGTATGTCTCTTATTCTCACTTCTAATTTAATTCAATAGTTAGATCTAGGGAAAGCAATATATTCTGTCCTGTTTTGTTCTAGATCCAGGTGGATCTAGGGAGATCGGTTTGTGTCTGCACTTACAGATTAATCCTGAAACAGTCATTATCCATTCTCCTATATTTTAGGGGAGAATATTCCACCCGAAGAATATTCTCTTTCAGTTGACACTTTAGTTTCACTAGTTGAATTGAGTTTAGATGTTGCATTGGTTTTGTCACCATGCAACATTGGAATCATCACCAACTCACTACTCTTTGTTCAGTCAGTTAACTGAAGACTAGTTGACTAGTTAACACAACTAGGTGGTAGTTCACTCCCATAACTGCATGAGAGACTAGACTAGGTGGTAGTTTTCTCTTGTAACTGTTGGTGTGTGTCCAGATCCATATAGACCATCACTATGGCTCATTAGTTACACATTTATTCTATATATATTGTAAATTATTCACTCTTTGAGTGTGGAATACGGTTAATGAGAATTCTTCCATTCTTTCTATCTTGCTTCTTCTTTCTCAATTTCTCTCTGTAAATGTGTGTAGTATTTTCTAGCTAGATCTATTCTGTGCAGGTTCAACACATTTACATGGTATCAGAGCTGATGAACTACTAAGAAAAGGCTACAACAAATCATTTTTTGCAGGTACAAAAGATTGAAGATGACAAAAAGATGGATTATTTGCCAGAAATACTTCTCATGCCTCATAACTATTTGGAATGGAAGCCAAAAATTCTTCTTCATCTTAGATGCAGAGGCTTGTACCAAATAACCATGGCAATGGAAGTAGAGCCTGATTCGTTCGATGAGAAAAATGACTTTTTCAATAGACAAGATACGGCCTTAGGAAGTATCGGCATGTCTGTTTCTCCTAAACTTTTCCATCAAGTATATGAAGAATCACAAGGATTAACTTCAAATGAATTATGGACCAGATTGGAGGTTCTATTTGGGAATAAAAAATATTGTGAAGATTTCATGTGGGAGGTCCAACAGATAGATCCATAAGAGAAGCCATCAGAAGATCAAGCCTCTTATTATGAAGAGTCTTCTACAAACGTTTTTGCAGAAATTAGTATTCCAATAATTGAAGATGATGTCTACTCTGTTTTAGATTTATTTTCTGAAATTCATGTGGAAGATATATGGCATGCATCTCAGGAGTCACATGCAGACACTTTTGCATGCACCATACATGCATGTCAGGAGAAAAAAAGAGAGGCACGCACATCAGATGCCATTCTGATATTTTATGAGAACAATTTGCAGAAACAAATTGGATATTTGAATTCCTCTCAAGAAAATATCCAATTTAAAAAAAAAATCATCCGAAAAGTGAAGTTATGATCATTTCAAAATCAACAAAATTTAAGCATTTTTCTGGAAACGACTGCACGGTTTTCAAAGTTTTATCCAAAATTTATTTGGATATTGTTCATTACAAGAAGATAAAGTGGATATGTTTGGAAATATCAATGATGCATATACTTCATCAGATATGTGCAGACATCTTCATCTTCAACAAAATCTTCAAAGAGCACAAACTTGCATAGTTGCGAGGTCTTCTTGGAGTGAAGGATATGGTTTCTTAGCAACTACCTTTTGTTCCTTATCATTTTTTATTTTATGCATTGTAATTTGAGGGGGGGTTTTGTTCCCATGAGGTTTTCTCTCTTTCCTCATTTAGTTCAGTGTATCTTTTGTATTTGGGTACCTAACATGGCCTCATAGCTAGGACCCATTCTTTATTTTCACCATAGTGATGTTCAGATGGGTGTTGGAGTTACTTCACACACACCTAGGATTTATTTTTTCTAAGGTTATTCCTTGTTTATTAGTCATAATTAGTCATTATCCAGTCTCCTATATTTTAGGGGAGAATATTCCACCTAGAGAATATTCTCTTTCAGTTGACACTTCAGTTTGACTAGTTGAATTGAGTTTAGATGATGCATTGGTTTTGTCACCATGCAACATTGGGATCATCACCAACTCACTACTCTTTGTTCAGTCAGTTAACTAAAGGCTAGTTGACTAGTTAACTCAGCTAGGTGGCAGTTCACTCCCGTAACTCCCTGAGAGACTAGACTAGGTGGCAATTTACTCTTGTAACTGTTGGTGTGTGTCCAGATCAATCTAGACCACCAATATCGCTCATTAGTTACTCATTTATTCTATATATATTGTAAATTATTCACTCTTTGAGTGTGGAATATGGTTAATGATAATTCTTCAATTCTTTCTATCTTGCTTCTTCTTTCTCAATTTCTCTCTACAAATGTTTGTAGTATTTTCTAGCTAGATCTATTATGTGTAGGTTCAAGACATTTACACCATGATGTTGGCCCTTGACCAAGTTTTGGGAGATCCTTGGTCAATTTGACCTATTTTGGGACTTGGACAACCTATTGAAGGCGGAGCACAAGACGAAGTAGATATCATGGGATCTCGCCTCCTTTTTGGGTCCTTTTTGGGATTTGGGAATATGTAATGAGTATGGGAATGTCGACCCATGGGTTTACCCATGCTTAGGCATATTTTGTAATATATAAATAGATGTCTAGGCGATGTAAGGAAGGAGAATAAGAAGAGGTATCTATGTGATGTTGTGCTAAGTGGAAGTGTGGTTTGTAAATTCTTTGTCCATACTCTGAGAGACTTGCAGATCTAGGTGAAAGTGGTTGTAATAGACTGTGAATGGATTTGTGTTGTAATGCAAGGAAGAAGGATCTAGTGAGCTGCGCAGATGTTCTATCCTATGCGGAGTAAGGTTTTGAGGATCTGCACATGTAACCTATTGAATAAGATAATAAAGAATAAGAGTTGGTGGATGTAGCCCTAGGGTGGGGGTGAACCACATATATGCTGTGTTGCTATGCTTTGTGCGATGCATTGGTGTATTTATGTGTTATTTTCTAAGTGCTTGATATAGATAGATAGATAGATCTGTTTATTCTTTGTGCTTATGATGAATCTGGATGCTATATCTAACATAGGTGAATGTGATTAGTGCTTGAATATGCTAGATATGATCCACTTATTTATGCTAAGTGATTAAATACATTAGATTGTGGTGAATGTTGCGATGCTCTGTTTTCTCTGTGGAGTAGATGTTGGTTAAATAATGATCAACTAATGGTGCTAAGTGCTCTATCAAGTATTATAATCATAGATATCTCTCCTAGATAAGGTTGCAGACACCTGATTCCTACAACCACCCCTGCCTCTACCTCGGGTGAGACTTCATCTGCTTCACAATTGTTGTCGAAAGGGACGATAGTTAGGGTTTTGTTGGTGCATTATTGTAGCTTTGAACCCTGGGTATGCCCCTGTGCCAACAAATGGTTCAGTTGTTGGGACCTGAAGTTGTGATTGTTGGGAACTGAGGAAGAAGAAGCTTTGTGCAAAGATTTTTCCTGAAATTGTGAAAGCTCTGTGCATAGATCTGTTTCTCTAGTGCGCAGTACTCTACTTAGTTTGACAAGCTCCATGCTAAGGAAAATAAGTCTAATCTAAATAAAAGAGTTAATATCTGAAAGCTTTGTGCTCTGATAAAGGATCCTAGAAATAAATGTTTGTAGGTTAGCTACCATGATCCTAGCGCATAGTACATGAAAGGTTGGGGATCATTTAAAAGAAAGAGAGGATTAAATCTCTGTTACAGGTGCAGAAGACTAGGACATCTTGCTAAGGAATTCCCTGGGAGAAGACCTAGTTGTATTTTTTGTAAATCTATGAACCATGAAGTATTGGATTGCCCTATAATGGTTGCTAAGGTTGAAAGAATGAATATGACCCAAGAAAAACCTAAGGCAGATCTAGAAACTAAGATTATGATAGAATCCCATAAATAATCAGAGAAAGTATTGCTACAGATGAAAGAAACCATGAATGACCACCGACATGTTAGATTATCAGAGATATTCAAAGAAAAAGAATGCCTTGAAGAAAGAATAGGAGACTTCAACATTGATTGTGTTCTAGATGAGGAAACACAGGTGAAGATCATGACAAAGAGAACATGGGAATCTATAGGGAGGCCTGCTATGATTCCTTCATTAGGAGGAATAGGACTAGTCAAAGGAAATGTGATAAACCTATGTGGAAATCTCACCCAGATACCTATGAATGCCAATGGAACTTCGACAGAGGAAGATTTTGAGATTATTAAATTTAATGAGAAAAGTGCCCCATTTACCATGCTACTAGGAAAACCTTGGATTGAAAGAGATCAGGCCAGAAGGAAAGAAGAAGAGGAATTTTTAGAATAGCAGAAACAAGAGTTAAAAGAATTCATGACTATAAGGATCGCACACTTGATTGAAGAACATAAGAACATATCGAAGCTATTTAACACCAAAGACTTGGATGTCGAAGTTGCAAGAAAACTAGAAGACCCACATAAGATTGAAGTACCTATTCTAGATAAAGAACAAGGATTACCCTTGAATCTTATGAAAGAATCTCAACAATGAGAAATAACTATGCCAAAAGAAGATAAGAATCAGAATGAAAAAAGGCATACTGAGATGAAGCTCACTGGGAAGAAGGCTAGAAAGATAAGTAAGAAGAGAGATAAGATTGATAAGTTGTAAAAGGTTCCAGATGGAACCTTGCAGAAGGAAAATTTTCAAAATTGGAGCGTTGTCAGGATATCAGAACAACGACACATGACACTTCTCCATGGTGTAGAAATATAGTCATTGGGGACATTATAACCATTAGACCAATGATCTGAATGGGTAGAAAGGTATTTTTGGTCAATCATCTTGCCATCTGACGATTGGGACCACGCCATAATGGACAAAAAATAGTTAATGAAGGCTTCTAACCTGTTGCAAGAGATATGTTGCCAAGTTACCTATTTATCCCATCATGCCATGAACCAAGAACACTTCTTCCAACTGAGAGGCTTCACCCACAAAATAAGTTCATTTTTCACATTGATCATTGCGCTCTTGCTATCTATCCCATTATTGTGTCTAAGTTACCCTCCAAACCCAATATTTTTAACCCCAAGCGTGTATGTCAAACAAGTTGAGAAATACAAAGAGAGATGTTGAAGACATTCTGATCGACCTCATGACTAAAAGAGTCATGTCAATGTCTACAAGTGTACAATCATCATCGACGATAGGACTTCCAACCTCTCTGTCAACTATTCATGGAGCCAGACCATCCTGACCATCATATGAAAAGAGAACCAAGAACATGAATGATCTAGCGAATGCCAAATTGATGTCGACCATATTAACCACCTATATACCACCTCTGAGCAGTGTAGTAAATCGAGACAATGTGCCTAGAGATTTTGAATACACCTTGGTTATAGCGTACCTCTCGAAGGGGATATGCGTAGTTCAAACAAAACAAGATAATATTGCAGTGTTGAAGTTTAGTGACTTCAACCTCAGAGATCACAAATTCTATAACATGCTCGCCCCACATAAGTACCTGACTAGAAATAAGGGGAAGAATTCAAAGATAATCCCCCAGTCATGGACTATGAACCTCACACAGTCCACCCTGTTGAACGTCATGAAGATTCCCCACTTTAGTAGACACCAGGAAGTCAATGCATGTGTCAAGATACTACTTTATTGTTACCATGGTGGCTATTTATGGCTAAACCATCGTATAACGGTTGATCTAACATTGATCAATCATATCACAAGGTTGAGTATGCAAGGACCTGATCCAAAAGAGTTTTACCCCTGAAAAGCCATGGATCATGCTCTAGCACATAAGATCAAGGACACTTATGGTGATGTCGAGAAGGGAACATGAGGCTACAAGGTAGCTTCTATCAAGAGTGGTGTAGTGTGCCTCATCTGTTAGTTGATTGTAGGGAAGTTAATATGAAAGAACCGACCTACCCAAGTCACCATTTTTGTAGTCGACCTCACAGGGAAGTGCACGGAAGGCCTTTAGATGAACTGGGCAAATTACCTGGTGAACCAATTGGAACTCGATTGTTGAGAAGAACAGGATCAAGGATATGAATTTCATTTCAGGCTCTTGATCCTTATAGCTTTTATTTCCTGGGATATTCTGGAAGGTGTGACTTTCCTAGATATCAAGCCATTTGAACCACTAGCCACGAAGTTTGCTACCCTTTGGTATTCAAGCGATATGAACAAACATTGGCAGTCAAATGTTGTTTTTCATACCTACTACAATCAGTTGAATATGGCCATACAGTCTGAGCCTCGCATGACTCCGAACACTCTACACTGGCCTTTGATGAATTTCAACACAGATCAACATTTTATTGACATCACAACACGTACTGAAGAACACAAGCAACAACTTCATTCCTACTACATGTTGAAAGAGGAGGACTTGAAGGAGATCACTAATGACTGGTCAGCATACTTCCTTATTCCAGTAGACCCTGCAGAGATATCCAACATAGATAGCCCATAAACTGTGTAGGATAGACCTAGACCTAGCAGGACAAAGAAGACTGAAGAGGTCTAAGGATTAGATAGTGCCTCCATGAAGACTACTTCCATATAACTAGAGAAAGGAGGTGATGGTGACGAGTTAGATGAAAAAGAAGTTGAACAGAATTAAGGGGATGAGGTTGATCCCCTGAAGAAGAGGAAAGGTTCACCTTTGAAACCTTCCTCCCAGAAGAAATTGAAGCCCACCATGACCAAGATGTAGATTGTCCTCAACTCCAATGACTTCAACTTCCTCATAATATCCCTACAATATGTTTCGATGGAAATAGCATAAAAACAAGAAGAAAAGAAAGAGGAGATGTATGATCAAATTGAGACTGAACTCCGAGGGGTAAAACAGGCCCTACAGTCTACCCAGATAGTCTCCACTACATCGGGAGAACCAGAATTGGGAGATGAGCCAACCCAACTCCACCGACTAGCCGATATAGTCGAAGCTCATCTTCAGTGAGCACAAGAAGAAATAGATCAATCCACCCAATCTTTGACACAAGTACAAGGAGTACTCGTAGAGAAACGCAGTACTGTAGAATAGGAAAATATTTCTCTCCAAGCGAAGTTTGATGAAGAAAAATCACAACTACAGTAAGAAAAGGAACAGTTTCTTGCGGGGAAAATCAAAGTAAAATAAGTGGTCAACAGAGCACTTTGCTTTGTGATGGTCTTATAAATCAAGGCAGAAGAATGAGTTACACATTAGGTGAACCAACTCACAGAAGCCATTCAACAACTACAACAATGCATATCAGATTTGGAGCTACACACTGTACTTGAGACCCCAAAAGATGTAAGAGATGAAAGAGAAGAAATCGCATGGAGCGCAGATGAAAGGCTAAAGGCTCTTACCCTAGAATGTAAGAAACTCACTGATTGCAGTGCCCAGACCTATGAACAACTCACAGAGAACCCGGAACTGAAGCCACTGGAGTTACAGCTCTAAGAGGTGAAGTATCAAGCCGAAAAGATACAGGCACAGTTGAAGCCCCTGTCAGTTGTGGAAAGAATTAAGCGATCCCAAGAGCAGTGGACCACCCAGCAATAGATACACACTATCTAGAGAATATTTATGGATGTAACTCAAAAACTCCAACATGTACAAGAAAACGCTTACAAATTGTTTACAGAGGTAGAAGGCCAAGGAACAGAGCTAGAGAAGGTTGTCACTATAGCTGAACAACATCTAGAGGGACCTATCAATTATGCATTCATCCAAGAGTTCATTGAATAGGAGGTCGTATCACAACAACAAGTCGAAGCATCTCAAGCCAAGCTCAAGGCATTCGAAAAAGAACTAGTCAGACCACAGTGACTCAGGATGAGGCACAGGTGAGTGTTGGGGGCCTGTTGGCCCTTGAAAAAGTATTTGGAGATCCTTGGTCAAGTTGACCTATTTTGGGACTTTGAAAGCCTGTCAAAGGTAGAGCACAAGATGAAGTAGAGATTGCAGGATCTCAACCCCCTTTTGTGTCCTTTTTGGGATTTGGGAATATGTAACGGGTATGGGAATGTTGGCCCATGGGTTTACCCATGGTTAGGCCTACTTTGTAATATATAAATAGATGTCTAGGAGATGTAAGGAAGAAGAAGAATAATATGCATCTATGTGGTGTTGTGCTAAGTAAAAGTGTGGTTTGTAAATGATTTGTGCATATTATGAAAGACTTGTAGAGCTAGGTACAAGTGGTTGGAATAGACTGTGAAGGTCCTTGTGTTGTAACACAAGGAAGAAGGATCTAGCAAGCTATGTAGATCATTTGTCCTATGCAGAGTAAGGTTTTGAGGATCTGTGCATGTAACCTATTGAAGAAGAGTTGGTGGATGTATCCCCAGGATGGGGGTGAACCATGTATATGTTGTGTTTCTCTACTTTGTGAGAAGCATTGGTGTATTTATGTGTTAATTGCTAAGTTCTTGGTATAGATAGATAGATATATTTGTTTATGTTATGTTCTTATGATGAATATGGATGCTAGATCTAAAATAGGTGAATGTTCTTAATGCTTTCATCTAGTAGATCTGATCCACTTATTTATGCAAAGTTCTTAAATACATTAGATTAGGGTGAAGGCTATGATGCTCTTTTTTCTCTACAGAGTAGATATTGGTTAAATAATGATGAACTAATTGTGCTAAGTTCTCTATCAAGTATTATAATCACAGATATGTGTCCCAGCTAATGTTGAAGACACCTGATTCCTACAAAAACCCTTACCTCTACCTCGGGTGAGACTTCATATGTTTCGCAGGTGTTGCCAAAAGGGCCGGTAGTTAGGGTTTTTTTGGTGCGTTGTTGTAGCATTGAACCCTGGATCTACCCCTATGAAAACACATGAATTTCTCTTTTCATGATATTAATCACTTATTCGAAGCTTACCTTGATGATATTGCTTCTCACTCTCATAAGAGAGTGGATCACGTTATTCACCTTCGGCTTGTTTTTGAAAGATGTTATGATAGAATCCGGTTGAACCCTCACAAATGTATCTTTTGCATTAAGTCTAGTCATCTTTTAGGTTTTCTAGTTTCTAAGAGTAGTATCATGGTCAATCCTCTTAAGGTTGAGGCAATACTTTGGTTTCCTCCCCCACACGCGATTAGAAAACTTCAGGGTCTACAAGGGAAAGCTAACTTTATTTGTAGGTTTATATTGAATTATGCCACTATCACTAAAGGTTTCATGTGTCTTTTGAAGAAGGACACCCATTTTATCTGGGATGAGTGAGACCATGATTCCTTCGATGCTTTGAACAAAGATTTCGTGTCGGTGCCTCTACTAAAGTCTCCCGACTATAGTAGATATTACTTTCTTTATATCTCCACGTCCAAAGATATGATTGGTATGGTTTTGGTTTAGGAGGATGATGAGATTCATGAGCCTGTCATCTACTATCTTAGTCTAACTTTACTCGGTCCTGAACTTAATTATACTCACATTGAAAATCTAGCTTTGGTTGTTGTTCACACAATCCAACATCTATGTCATTATATATTACCTTGTAATACTATGGTGGTTGTTGACGTCAATCCATTTCAATACGTCCTTACCCAACATATCATAGGGGGAAAACACAATAAATGGATTATCATTTTATAGGAGTTTGATATCGATTTCACTTTCAAAAAATCCAAGAAATCCCTAGTCTTAACAAAGCTAATATCTAATTTTCAGTGATTAGATGAGGACGTTATCCATGCTGATTTGTTTGTGGACGACAACATTTTTCTTGTCTCATTGTCTAACCCCAAGTATGGAGACATCGTTCTCTATCTTCAGACCTTGAAGTTCCCTCAACATCTCTCACAGGATGATCTATGACATATAAGGTACCAAGCTAAGAAATATACTATCGTTGGTGACAATTTGTATCACCAAGGAATGGATGATATATTGTGTCATTGTTTAAATCATGGAGAAGATGAATCTGCGCTGAACAATTTCCATAGTGGGGCTTGTGGTGGTCATCTATCTGGGTTTGCGAGAACCCAAAAAATTTTGCGAGCCAACTATTTTTGTCCTACAATCTTTAAGGATTGTATTGAAGTGGTTAAGAAGTGTCACCCCTACTAGGTGTTCACTCAGAAAATGCACTCGCATCCAACCCCTCTTCATCCAGTCATTATTGTCGGTCCCTTCACCAAGTGGGGGGTGGACTTCATAGATTGCAACCCAACTTCAGCTAGGGGGTATCAACACATTATCATGGCCTTCGACTAATTTAATAAGTGGTATAAGGCCATGCCTACAGTTAAATCCAATGGGAATATTGTAGTCTTCTTCGTATTCAATCAGATTATCACCCGGTTCGGTATCCCGAGTGAGATTGTCATTGACCATGTCAATCACTTTTAGAATGAGATGATGAAATAACTAGAATATAAGATGGGTTTTAAACATGGTCATTATTCTCCTTATTATCCCCAGGAAAATGGGCAAGTAGAGGCCATCAACAAGTCTCTCAAGACCATTTTGCAAAAAACTATCAGTCAGAGTAAATATGACTGGCACATCATGTTATATCCTGCACTCTGGGCATACCGAACCTCGATCAAGACTGCCATAGGTTTTTCCCCTTTTCAGTTAGTACACAGTGTGGAGTCGATATTACCCATTGAATGCAAAATCCATTCTCTTCAGTTGGCATTTGTGCTCCTACTTGACACTTCCGATCTCAAGCGACACCTTGTATACCTAGAGAGTCTTGATGAGAAACGTCGAGACACCTCTATGACTATTGAGGTGAAAAAATGACGTGTTAAGTTTTAGTATGATAAGTCTTTCTATCCTCAGTTGTATGTTGAAGGTGACTTGGCCCTCTTATATGATGAAGCCAAAGAACCACTGGGGGAAGGAAAGTTTAAACCCATGTGGCACGGTCCTTACATCATGTGACGTGTTCTAGAAAAAGGGGCTTATGAGTTAGAAGATTATGAAGGGAATAATTTGGTCGAGCCCAAAAATGGGCTCTGCTTGAAAAGATACTATGCTTGAGCCCCAGGCTTGGGAGACACTCTCTGTATACTAATTTAATTTAGTGTATATATCTCTTTTCTTTTTCATCTTCGATTTTCTTATCGAGTTTTCAGTTGGTTGACATATGTCAACAGAGTCGTCAATCTTCTTAGGATTTGTAGATGGGGCCATTCATCACACACAGAACTTGGCTTCTACCACTTCGGTGGTTTATTCACCTGAGGGTCTACTTGTGTCTTCAAGAGGTGTATGCCTAGGGACATCCATCAATAATGTGGCTGAATATAGCATCGTTATATAACTTTTACACAATTCTATATCACATGGCATTCATTCATTAGAAGTTCGCCTTGATTTCTAGTTAGTAGTATGTCATTTGAACGACCATTACTCCATGCGTGATCCTACTTTACTTCGATGATTCCTATAGGTACATCTTTTAGAATGAAAATTTGATTTTATTACATATTCTCATATTCCTAGGGTTTATAATCATGTATCTGATGCTTATGATAACTTTGTTTTATATTGTCATTTATCACATAATTAAAAGAAAAGAAAACCATCTAATCAATGTAGACATTTTAAAATATAAGTGAAGCCAAAGATCCTTTTTTAATATTTCAAAAAATATGGTGTTTATAGTACAAATGGGGATAACACCCTCAATACACATATAATCTGGTAATAGATATCCCATGACATCTATGCCTGTGGCACCGGATGTGTCTCATGGTAGAAAATGACAACATTTGCGAGATGGTGAAAGAGTCGTACCAATGCCCTGGGTAAGCCAACCACCTGTCGCTCCATGGCCTTAGGTAGATCCTCTACATGGACCATGGGTATCCTATGAGTCAGATGTGACAGGTTTCCCTGCACATTTTGTAGGAACCTCTCAGCCTCTCCTCCTACCGCTTCATCTCCTTGGTTTCTCTATCGATGTTGAGGGAAACCCTCTGGCCATCACGGACCCATGTCTACAACACAAAAATGTCTAGTCAATATTTAAGCACCATCCAAAAATATTTTTGTCCTAATTATACAAAAATAAAAAATAAAAGAAATATGTAAAAACGTTTTGACATACCTATGTCACCGTAGGCGGACCATGGTGGAAGTGGCATGTCTGGATCTCCTCTGAAGTCAATCCCCTCATAGGGATAGTCATCCAAAGTGAGGAATTGTCATCACCACCAACAGAAAAATTCCTCGCTATAGGGTGTCAGAACCCTGCCCCCTCCCTATCGCCTCATCACCTTGGTCCACCATTCCATGGTTGGATCGTGAGGTCCCCGTGGAAGAATCTCCACTCTAGGTCCCAAACCTAGAACCCTATCGAAAATGAAACTAAACAAGATGGAGGGAAACCAAAAATTTATTTTACCCCCCCCGAAATTTCATATTGGACAATACTGAGGTACACCAGTCACACACTGTGGGTCTCACACACTGCACTACACAGAAAATAAGCGGCCTCGATGCTTGGTGCAACAAGGTCGAACCTGTGATCCTTGTCAAAACTAGGACAATGATCTTCAGACTGAGGTTGTTTATTTCCCTGGTAGGGACTTGAATCCCTAACTTAGGAGTCCCTGCTACACAATGGGCATCGATATATTATTCTATCTTCATATTGCTACCTGCTCCCCATGACTTGAGGTTCACAATCTCCCCCCGTCATGATAGACCAGTCAGAAAGTAAATGTCCTCTACTTTAATTCTCAATGGTTTCCCATCAAGATTGAAGCTCTCACTATCACGGTCCCAGTAACCCACCAACATATCCAACAACCTCACTTGGGATCTCATTCCTTTGAGCACCCAAAACTTATACAAACCACATTTCTTTAAGGCCATTTGGGCCCCCAAATCTCAATCTACAACTGCATTGATCTCCTCATGTTCCCACTCTCTCTATTAAAGAACCATCATGTGAAAGAGAAATACAATTTTGAGTTAAAAACCTTCATTTTGGTCATTTTCATGCCTATACATGGATTTGTTTACACATAGTCATGTGCAGGGCTCAATACACGTGCCCTGTAGTTCACATAGGAGCGTATACCTAATCGTACATGTGACCTAATCAAAGCTAGTCTGCATACACCGAAATCTATGCTTTGTTCTTTAAATAAATAAAAATTTAAGACCTCATTCAAAAATGTAATCCATTGAAATTGTAGAGGAAGAGATCAAGAATTACTTGATCCAGACGGCTTGTGATTTCATTAATGGACGCTCCCACAATCATCATTTGAATCTTGGAGGAATTTTGGTCCAATTTTCACTAGTTGAGTAAAAAATCAAAATGGTATAGTAATTTATGATTTTATTACTATTTATAAATCATTTTTACCCACTTTCTATAGTTTAAACCATTTTTTCACCTAATGGACTAATAAAAAAGTGGAACGAGTTGCTTTTTGCAGTTTTAACATGGGATTCTTGCAAATTTTAGTACTTTGTCAATCGTTTGTCACCTTGGGCAGGTATGTTCATTACCCAACATATAGGATATGTATCCATTCTACTATGCATTTTTTGCATTATCCTATAACTATCTTTGTTTATGCCCTAGGTAAGAACCCATTTGTTGTGACACAGAACCTTCCATCTGCGATAAAGTCATGTTGTTATCAAGTGGTAGAGACTTACCAAACATGGGTGCCCTAGTTAGATCCCCTATTACATTTGGTGCCCATGCAGAGATTTTTTCATAGGACTGGGAGTCCCTCATAACTTGTACTTGACTTTATGCTGAGCCTCATTTCTCATTCATAAACATGTGACCATATAACCTGTGGACTACCAAAACAAGTTTAATTTAAGCTCTTTTACATATCATCTTTAAAAAATAAAAAAGATTGCAGAGTGATTTGTCCCTTTCACACTCGTTAAATTGGATTTGAAATATCACGAGTCTTAGTTAATCTCTTTTCCGACTCATTATCAAAAAGTGAAAATATCGCCGAGTGAACTTGTCTTTTTCACACTCGTAAATTGGTTTTGAAGAGACGTCTACTTGGCACATTTGTATCCCTTTTTTAAACCAAGTAGACTAAAAGACATAAAAAATGACATTTTTTGGCGTTACGTTGTAATTTCATCTCATAACCCTGCTTGAATTATTGAGCCTATATCCAATTCTCTCTTTGTGTTATAAATCGTTTTCCTCAACAAATTTTCATCCTCAACCAAGCATAGCCTTGTTTATATCCGTCGCAATTTGACACCCTATACCTAGGAGGGAACATTCCCCTGAGTGTCCATCTCTCGCATGCAATTCCCTGCATTGAGCATAGGTACATTCCACTACTGGAACTAGTTTTTCTTAGTTGTGACACTCGTTTCCTCCTTTGTATCATAGCATTCATTTGTTATGAAAAAACAAAAAAAATGGACAGGAAGGGAGTATTATCTTATATCGGTAGCAGTCGTGTCACCTTTGAACAAAGAACAAAGTGATTTGAGCCAATTCATCATAATTTTTGGTTTAGCATGGCCTTAAGAATCTAAGTTCATTACCGATCTTCTCTACTGACTAGTTACTCTCCCAGTCCCTACAGGGAACTTCATTGATGCCTCTTTCATCTCATGATTTTATCATTGGGTCTATGCTCCTAGAGTCCACCATAGGTATCTTGATGTTGTTCAAAGGAAGTCTATCAACCTGTGTCAGCCACTCCTTAGAACTCTTGACTTTACATGTTGGCCAAATCCTCATTTTGTCTCAGAATCACATGATAATTTAGTACTATCATGCACCCTAGCCCTACTTCCATCATTGGTAGGTATAAATGATGACATCAATACTTGAAGACTTGAAGACATCACTATGTGGCCAGAACTTTCCTGAGTTTTTGCCTCCTTTTCAGTTGGACCGATACCTATACGAATTCAGTGATCATGGGAGATCAGATTGTACTCTATGGTATACAGATATCTTTAGTTTGGTTTTGAGACTGATTCTACTAGGCCTTGTTCATGACTATGACAACTTTTTATCATGTAACCGTATTTGTATTTTCCTATTCATGGCCATGGACACTTGTTTGGTATATTTTTCACATGGATCTGCAATGTATTTTGGAAGCCATGTATGCAAAGTCAGTACAGAATGTAATGAGTGATTGAGTTCATCCATATGGTTCTCTACCACTCCACTTCTAGGTTATTTATAATGTATTTCATCCATCATAGATTCTCCTCTGACCTCACACATTAGGGGGCATGTGTTATAGAAAGATTTTCCTCACCCTATGTAGTATTGCAGAGATGGCCTTATTCCATTCCCCCATGCAAAATTACTTTCCTTGATTGATAAATCCAGAGACAAAAACAAATATTTTTCCACTTGTACGCACATTGAAAGATATACAACAAGCGTATATGCGGTCTGCTCCACTACAACCCACGTACATCAGGATTTGTGAAAGAAAATAAAAATTAAATGTCGGGTTTCCATGTCACGATAGGAGATATCTGATCCTTGGCCTTCCATATAATAGAAACATTCTAACTCAGCCCTTTAGTTTCATTTTGAAGGCTATAAAGAATCTAATTCTGATCTATGTAAATGGAGATAGAATTCAACTTTGAGAGCAAAGTTACTTTGGAGAAATTATCACTTCATTATTGAGTCTCCATCCCTTTATCCTTTAATTCTGAACACAGTGTTCAGCCCCACAAACTCTTCCCTTATTGATGGAGAACCTCTTTGTCTCCCTTATATGAGATTTCCTTTGGTGGAGGATTGAAGTGGTGGAGGCCCAGTTGGAAGGAACTTGATTTCTTGGTTCTGAACCATGCCGACATGGAAGTCTATAATTTTTTCACTTTTGTTGATCATTTATTAATAGAAATACTCCTTTCCCATCCAATTGATATCTTGAAAATATATGTGTTATGATCCATGGGCATGTATATTTTTTATATTGATGGATTATGCTATCTAATGTGCTAACTTGTTATATCATCACTATATGCTTGCTCATCTTGTTTGTTGAGAACTTGTTGCAGGTATAAATCTTTGGGTCAAAGTGCTCAATGGTGGACATCATCAAACATTTGGATGAGGTAAGCCTCTTTATTGATTCTCTTTCACATTAGTTTATATATCATATACTGGAATTGAGTCGATTTCTATAGTCATACCTGTTTGTTGTGGTTTACCCTAGCCATAGAGAGATTTTCCTCGTAACACTACGACTCTCTTCTTGGTGTTCACCTTATATTGGTAGGGTAATCCACTATGGATCCTTCCATTTTTCGACATGATCCACTTTATTTGGTCGTCATCCATCATAATTAGTTCCAAGCCCTCCTCCTTGTTGGAAATATGGCTACAATAGAGATGACGGACGCAGATGATCAAGGTTGTCATTGATGGCAATCGATTTTTTTTGAAGAACAGATGCTGAAACACGCTGCAATACAAATGTAAACTGCCGCAACACAAATGCGAACTGCTGCAACACAAATGCAAACACAGATGCTGAAAAACAATGCTGAAACAACGCTGGAACACAGAAGCTAATGCAGATGGTTAAGGTTGTCATTGATGGCTATAACAGAAGAATGACGCAGATGATCGAACACAGATGCTGCAACACAAAAGTGAAACGTAAGTGCTGAAACACAAATGCTGAATCACAAATGCTGAAACGTAGTTGCTGAAACACGACTGTTGGAAGCGAACACAGATGCTGCAACACAAAAGTGAAACATGCTGGAACACGAATGCTGAAACACGACTGTTGGAAGCAAACCTCTCAGCCAGTTGGTGCTGTCAATCTGAGGTTGTAGCCTCTATGAGTTGGTGCTCATAAAAGATGAGTTGTAACGAAGTTGGTGCTTGCTGAACATCTTAAGAAGATGAGGTTTTTTCCCAGGTTGGGTTTCCTCTTGAAAAATCTGTGTCTCATAATTGTGAATGAATGCTGTGTATGTGATTGCTGTTCGTTATGATATATGCTTTATGTTTACAACATTGGTTTTCACAGTAAAGACTTACTGCCACTAAGATTAATGATTCGAAGTCAAAAATGAGAGAAATTATTAATAATTTACAATAACTGATTCACCCCCCCCCTCTCGGTTATTTCATACCTGTAACACTCCTTCCTTCATTTATACCCTTCTCCTTCCTTTTTTCCTTTTCCTATCAGTGCTTCCCCCCTTCCCCCATGCACATAGGGAAGTTTAGTTGTCTGACTCCATTGTCATTACACCTTTGTTATATAACAATATCTTAATGGAAGTATATAGTGATATGATATACCTACCTTGAGGTCCTTTCAATAATTCTTATTCAGCTGCATTGTAAAACTTTGTTGTATCTACTGCAAACTCTATGATAAATCCAACAAAAATGTTGTCTAACCAGAAATCTAATGCATGTGTAAAATTATTATTAACTCATTGTAGTTGTATGATATCTTCAGGATTCCACTCTAGCTATCTAATCTGATTCATAAGATGGTTGTATTTCAATCTTTTTATCCACTCCTACAATATGTGTGGGAAATCACAGAAAAATACTTCATGCAAGTCGGTGAATACGTACTTGTCCAGATATTTGTGTGGTGTTAGCTTTAGGTTTCTATTATTTTTCTGTGCAAAATCTAGATCCTTTGTCTTCAACCAAATTTCTATCTCTACCTTCATGGGATTCGACGGTCTAAACATGCATTTTTAGATTCACATTCTTTCACTTTCTTGTCATCCGATCCTGTATTATTTTGACACTTCTTTCCTAGATCTCATATGCTTAATCCCATTGCCTTCTAATCAGTTGGCATTAGAACCGTTTGTTGGTTTTTTCCATTGTAGTCTAGTTGGTTAGGATACTCAGCTCTCACCCAAGAGACCTTGGTTCAAGTCCCGACAACATAACCATTTGTTGTTTTTTTCATTTTCCCTATCTACTCTTCTTATATTGGTGTTGAGGAATTCTTATGGGGTATTTTGATTCTCATTGACCATTATAGATTGACCCTAGTTCATAACTAAGAATATTCCCAACAAAATCCTTTAAAGACTGTCGATCCCTCTGGTAACCTAGAAGGCAACGTAGTACCCAGAGTGCACTGTGTAGTCCCACCAGAGATAGATCTATGGGTGGTTGAAATACTCATGTGTTTGCAACCTGTTATTGATCGAGATATGTGTTTATGTACCATCACCTTTATTCAGTCCATTTAACATCTAGTTATAACATTCATTCTATGCATGCATGTAAAATAGAAGATGTACTAGTTACTTCATTCATTCAACATTCATCAACTACTCAAACATAAATATGCATTCATAAACTCACATAACACAGTATTACCATGGTTCACCCCCTCCTGGACTACGTCCACAAAGATCTATCTCTTAGGATTTTATTATCATTTATAAAGATATCACACCACGTGTGGTTACAGTCATAGTTCCTCCTCTCTCCCACAAGATCCTCGATCCCTATGAGGATGAATAGATCGCACCAGGATCCTCATCCTGCGATCTAACTCTTGGGATTGAGTGTTGTTGGAAAAAATACCCTATGGACTAGCAAACTAGGGTCAAACTTGCATGCAGATTTTGACCGTAAAGAAATTACTTTTTAACCTACAACCCAAAACTTAAACCCCCCTTTCACAGTACATGCATGGAGAATGACTACTAACCTTGTTACCGACGTTCGATGTAGATCCTCCATTGCGCTTTAACCACTTGCTTGCGCTACTCCTTCCAAAGATGACTTGCAATCAAGACAAACAACTATGCATGCATGCTACTTCTCTACTAGAGGGTTAGAAATTAAGCATAAATTAACCAAACCATAGATAACTCATGCAATGGGATGGGAAAAGTACTCTTTTATTATTTGAAAAAATGAATCAACTTACAATCAAAGTCGAGACCGGCCACCGCTCCTTGATCTTGATCCTGGGATCCTCTTCTTCTGTCCTCCAACTGCTTTGCGTTAAATCTCCTTTGGCATGAGGAAAGGCTAAAGGGTTGGGACAATGGATTGTGTATATGGGAAAAGTTTCTTTGCTATATTTTTTCCTCCTCCAAATGGTTCCCCTACCCCTTCTTTTATAGGCTAGAAGAAGCTAGGGTTTTGGATGAACCCTCGGCCATGCATGGCTGGGAGTTTTAGTTAACTGAGCCATAGCTTTTTGTTCCATCAGCAACTTTCCCTTTTTTGTGCTTTGCTAGGTACACGTGGGCTGTAGTGAGTCAGCCAGCATGCACACGCATGTAGTAATGGGTTAGGGCCTGTGGGCCTTGACACAAGAGTATTTCCAAAGAGTTGTTCAGTAGATGTTTTGGCAATGAAGGGATATGAGTTGGCCTAATTCCAAGTAAGCATGTGTGGTGCAATTAGGGTTATAACAGATGCCCCTTAATGTGTGAGGTCAGAAGAGCATCTGATGGTCGAAATACATTACCAATCTTTTACCAATCTTTACTGATGTGCTGAATGAGTGAGCCCAAGGATCAGGAACCAGGAGGTGCCATCTACAAAATAAAAAATGTCTCACCGAGGCAGGCATACCCATGCTTGAGATAAAATAGAACCATGGCTACCAATCAAATACACTATAGATCAATGTCAAATAAATATAAAGAGTATCCGCGAATAATGCACAATGGAGCTACATCTCGAAATCAGAAAGATATACATATAGAGTGACCATCTTCTAGAAGCTGATTCGGCCTGATGGTTGTACTTCAGAGCTCGAGAAACAACTTCAAAATCTTCTAAAACTTGGGTAGGAGTGTAATATGAGTGTACGACTGCACTACCCAAAGGTCTTCGATGGCTCATCGGTTATGGACTTGATAATCTTGATGATTAGACTGAAGGCTTCAATGATTTCGAATAAGGAATTGATTGGACGTTTAGGATGGCCAGGTATGTAGACAAGAGACATATTGCAGAGGGGCCGACTCATGCTTAGTGACAAAATTCCCTTGGACAACAACACGACAAGTGATAAGACTCAGGCAACATACATGTTAATCATAAGTCTACGAAGTAGGAGGCAACAAAAACTCTCCATATGTTTCGAAGAGTAACCAAACGGTGGAGGACACAACACTATATAGCGAGAAAAGATTCCTAAGGTCATACTACATCCCATAGTCTGATGATCAAACAGACATATGTGCTTTATCCAAGGGCGACTCATTATGCTGCCAATAAAGAAAATACTTTTCCCATCCTCCTTTTGGGGTATATTTGATTTTTTTGTTCTTTTTGATGATTTGTGAAAAAGAATAAAGGAATATTACATTACAATGGAGGAACGAGTACTGTAAACATACAAGCTCGAGGCACAAGGACAAGACTGATGTTCTAGTAAAATGATACTTGGGAAAAATCCTCCGGTGGCCAAAGGTGTTAAGATGCAGAAGAAAACTATCACAAGGTTGGTGGATAAGGTATGCAAATGCAGTTGATAGAACACACAATGGTAACGTCCTTCGATGTAAGTTTAAAGAGCCCAGAGAAGGTAAGCTTGGTGGTTTTTCATGTTTAGAGAGTCTGAAAAAGAATAAAAGGAGACTCTGCTAGGGTTCCTTTTTCGACCATAGTTTAGTCAGATCGAAAAATGGATAAACTAGCACCGATTAGATGTCAATTCAAAACCATTTTAAATAGTGTGACAAGGACAAGATCACTCAGCTATTTTTTCACTTTTAAGGAGTCTGAAAAAATCTTAACTATGGAATCTATCAGGAATATTCTTCTGGACCAATTTAATGAGTGTGAAAGAATAAGGTCACTCGAAGATCTTTTCAATTTTAGGGAGTCTAAAAAGAGCTTAACTATGGACTTCGTGGGCATTTTTTTTCCGTAAATTTAGTCCCTTAGGCCCGAAAAAGGAATAAAATTATACCTGAGAGTACTCTTCTAAAGAATGGGAATTCAATAGAGTATACCTGTTAAGCCCTAATATT
>CBVK0101146819.1:0-10253 GCA_900067695.1 Picea abies | reverse complement strand
ATTAAACACTAAACCCCTATTAAATCTGCCCATTGTCAATAGGTGTACGCATAATGATAGATAACAAAAATGAAGATTGTTTTACATCAAATATCATTTCGAAGCTCATATGTGAAAAGTTGATTTGTGAGTATGTATTCGACATGTAATAATGTTAAACATAACATTTTTACATTCATTTTTATTTTATTTTAAATGGTATTACATATTATTAGCATGTAAGATTTGGGAAGTAAATTGAGTTATTATATATATATATATATATATATATATTAAGATTGATTTTAAATGGTTTATAAAAAAATAAAAATTATTTTGTATTATATAATTATATAAAACTAGGGGAAAAAAAAGAGAAGAGAGAACTTGGAGATCTTTTGAAATTATTAGGATACTATGTGCAAAAATGTGTTGATTAATTATTGGGCTTTTATGTGCAAGAATGTGTTGATTTGTTTATCTTTCTATTTAAATTAGCACAAAACCACCTTGTTTTAATCTTTATACAACAAAAAAAAGTGCATGTCAAAGTTGGTGGACAAATATTTTTACAACCAAATTTGAAACTACAAAATTAAATCACAACATCAAAATTGAAAACCAAATCAACTATAAACATTGACAAATTACTAACACACTAATTTTCAACTTTGATCTATATGAATTTTATCTACTATTGTATATATCCACACACATCAATGACACAATGTCAATTTGTTATTAGATACTTACATGAAATTGATGGTTGAAAAAATAACTTTGATCTATATCAATTTTATCTACTATTGTATATATCACACATTAATGACACAATGCCAATTTGTTATTAGATACTTACATGAAGTTGATGGTTGAAAAAGTGACAATGAGGAATTTGAGAATGTGATCATGTAAGAATGTGCATGCATTATGTAAAATGTGAGCACGTTCTTTATAGAATGGGAATTCCACAAAGGTCATCATGGAGTTTTCCAAATAAGCATGCACAAATTCCAAAATGCACATGCATCATTTTTAATATAAAAAATTACTCATTTTTGGAGTTTTTTAGGTAGTTGGAAAGGTCTTGAAGAGCATTCCAAAATTGGTGTGCATTATTTTTAATATAATAAATTTTTACCTCAACATCCATTTTTGGAGTTCTTTAGCTAGTTGGAAAGGTATTAAGAGCTCTACATTTTTATCTTCTTTATGTTTTACATAAATAATTTATTATTTCCAAAATATTAGAAAATGAATGTTTAGGCTATTATAGATTTCTTAAACCACCACATCGTCCCTCTAAGGGGGATGTTTGGTCTCAATGGTAATATATGTGCTCTTAGGAGGTTTTATACATGATGGATGAGTTTCAAGGACTTGACCATTGTAAGGGGAGGAAAATAAGGGAATTAGGCTCCAAATGAAGCTTCTAGGGCTCATTGTCCATGTGCAAGGCTTCAAACCACCACACAGAGCCTCTTAAGGGGATATTTGGCCTCCAAGTAAAATATGGTAGCTCCTATAATGCCTTGGACAATAGGGTTGGGTATCTAGGCCTTGTCAATAAGCATGGGAGGAAAATAAGGCCCTTAGGCCCTATATGAAGCTTCCAGGGACCAAGGGCCATGAACAAGGCATAAAACCACAAAACATGCCCTGTATAGGAGATGATTATCCTTAGAGTGGGATATGGGTGCCAATATGAGGTTTATTACTGTAGGGATGGGTCTCAAACAATGGTTAGGGAAGAAATTGATGGAATTAAGCCTTAAATTAAGGTTCTTGAGCTAATAGGCCATGATGAAGGTCACAAACCATAATATATACCCTTTTAAATGGATATTTGGCATACAAGTTAGACATGGGAACAAGAAGAAGTTTTTGTTTAATAGGGACGGGTCTCAAGGACTTCACCATGATTAAGGAAGTAAAATAAGGGCATTACACCATAAATGGATCTCAAAGGTTCGTTGGGCATGAACATGACCTTAAACCACAACACAAACCTTGTAGAGGTGATATTTGACCTCTAAGTGGAATATGAGTACCATTATGAAGTCTTGTACACTAGGGATGAGTTTCTTAAGGCATTGGTCCTGGTTAAGGGAGGAAAATAAGGCCCTTCAATCCTTGATGAAACCTTTAAGGATAAAGGTTCATACAAAATTCCATAAACCACATAACATGTCTGAGTGAGACATGGGTACCATGATGGCATTTTGTGCATCAAGGATGGGTCTTGTGGCCTTAACCATGGTTGGGGGAGAAATTCAATAAATTAGACCCTAGAAACAAATATTCTTATGCTAATGGACCATGATCAAGGCATTGAACTACAACACGAGCCCTCTAAAAGGAATCTTTTCCATGAGAGTGGGATAGGGGTACCATTAGGAGGTTTTTTGTAGTAAGGATAGATCTCATGGCCTTGATCATGATTGGGGGAGGAAATTAAGGTCCTTCATCCTAAATTGATCTTAAAGGTCTTATGGGACATGAAATATTTCTCAAACCACTACAAAACCTCTGTAGAAAGTACCTTTGTCCTTTATACAAAAACTCTCTTGAAAGTACTTTTGACCATGGTCATGGGATAAAATAATGAATATTAGTACCTAAATGATTATTTTAAGGCTCATGAGCCATGAATAAGTCCTTGAACCACTACATAGGCCTTTAGAGGGGATATTTGGGGCTTCTGATCGAATATGGGTGCCATTAGGAGGTCTTGTGCACCAAGGAAGAGTCTTTGGGTCTTGACCACGGTAAGGTGAGCAAATAAAAGGACTTAAGTTGTATATAAATATTTTAAGGATCTAGTCCATGAACATGGCCTCAAAGAACCACACATGATCTCTAAAAAGGATCTTTGATATTTGAGTGATATATGGGAACCTATAGGATTGTTTTCATAATAGGGAAGGATCTTGGGGTCTTGCCCATGGTCAAGTAGGGAAAAGAAGATCCATATGACATAAATAAATATTTCAGGGTTCATGGAACAAAAGGAGGTCTTGAACAATTACATAAACCCTTTAAAGGGTGTTATCCCTCAAGATGTTCCAAGATGTTGTTGGAACTATGTCAGGCACCCCAAGATCTAACACTTAGGGTGAGCCTTAAAACTATATTTGCAAGGTAATTGTGCAATGTTTGGGAAGTTTTTCCCTCTCTCTCTTTCTCAAAACTATAAGACCTCAAACAATCTCAACTCAGATGAAAATTGATCTCAACTCTTAGAGGCATGTGTCTACGAGTGTTTCAGACAATCAATCTTTAAAGGAGAATGAAATGGTGAATTAGAAAAAAACAAAATAAACATGCATGGCACTGCTGAAAATGAATCATGTAGCTTATGGAAAAAAATAGCATGCTAAGAATTTAAGAATTCAGTAGCTCTAACAGGTGTATATAGATCACTAAAAAACACTTCAAACAATAAATGATAAGAAATGGTCATATATTTAGAGGAAATCACTTCCATGTCATAACTAGACATCATACAATAACACTGAATATGGTGCAAAGTCTATTGTCTGAGATTTTATCAATCATATCTACTACAAAAAAAGAAAAATGGGAGGAGATGATTTACAATAACATATATATTAGAAGGAAAGGAATTGCACTGAAATATAATGCAGGGGATGAATCTCTAGTTTCTTGCTACATTTACCACCTGTTTTTGCTCAAGGTTTCTAATCAAACAACTTTGGTTATAAGAAACTCTTCAATTTCCTAAAGTTCCAACCCTAGCATTGAGCACCTTCATTGTATTTTATTCCTCTCTCTCATACCCTAAATTTCTTTTTGAAACCACTTCCATCTTCTTGAAACTATTTACTACTTCTTGATTCTTGAGTGGTGTTCCCCCTGGTAGAAAATAATTACTTTTACCTGTAGAAATTTTTGTTGTGTCGAGATCATGGGACAACATGAAATCTTCTCGCCAAACATATCTATCATGCTCCTGTCCCCTTAAACAATATTTTCCATCATTTTTCTATTGTAGGATGTTCAAAATCTTAACTGTAAAGATCACAAGACTCAACAATAGTCAGATCGATCTCAGTGATCCATCTTGATCGTTGATCTTTGAAACACAAACTTGCTTCATTGGAATGAATTTTAAAATCCGCTATTAATTCATTGGAGTGAGCCTTGTTGGGTGCATTGTGTTAGGTCTCAATAGGACTCAGACCAGGGGAACTCCAAGGAAACTGAGAGTCATTGTTCCATCTAGGTGAAACTGAAAGCGACCGAGAGTCATTGATGTGGCTCAACCAAGAGAAAAAATCGGCTAAGTCTTAGACAATGTCATGCTGACGTTATCTTGGATATGTGGTGACTTTCTATTGGTCCTCGTTAGCATTGATGTGGTAGAGGGGCATGACAAGTGTCAGCCATTTTTTATGTGTTGTCCTATGTCTTTGGAGGATTTCATGTGTCCACGTGGCAAATTTTGATTGGCCTGGTGCATGGAGTGTTTCGGGATCTAGAATGGATATGGACTGTCGATCAGATGGTATAGTCATCGGAATGAGAAAGGGCGAGGACTCAAATGGGACTTCGATGAGGGGACTCCAAACTAACTTGAAATATTAATTTGTCGAGGTGGGGTGGGGGAACTGAAATCACATCCCAACCGTTTATCTGGAATAAAAAACAACCGAGGGTCATTGATCTGGCTCGACCAAGAGAAAAAAACACCTAATTCTAAGACAATGTAATGCTAACGTCATCTTAGACACGTGGAGAATTTCTATTGGTCCTCGTTGGCGTTGATGTGGTAGGAAGGTGTGACATGTGTCACCCAATTTCGAGATGATGACCTGTGTATATGGCGGGTTAATTATGGCCATGTGGCAGCCGCTGGTTGGCCCTAACAATGCTCCATTGGTAGGATGATGTGACACCTAACTGAGAGGCTTCAAGGGATATCATATATGGACTGTTGATCAATAGTGCCCCATCGAAGTGATCAAGGGATATGGTCCCAATAGGACTCCGACGAGGGAGGCTCCAGGATTGCATCTCGATTGTTGATCATAGGAACTAGAGATAATCCGAGAGTTATTGATCTAGATGTGGTCGAAAGAAAAATTTGGCTAAGGAAAAGATTAACATGTTGAAGTCAGCTTGGAAATGTGGCACCTTTATATTGGACCATGATGGTTTTGATGTGGTAGGAAGGTGGGACACATGTCACTGGTTTTTTATGTGTTGACCTATTTATTTGGCAGATTCCACGTGTCTACGTGCCAACTTTAGATTGGCCCGATAGGTGCCCTGGGGGCATTGAATTCTTTCCTACGTCACCCGAGACACACGTCGATTTATCTTTACTTTTTCAGGTGGGAGATCGTGATATATTCTCAGTCATTGATCTCGTTCCAAACCAGATCTGGACCATCAATTGAAGGTATACCCATCATACTGATCAAGAGTTAGGTCCCAATAAGACTCCGATGAGGGGACTCTGACGAGGGAGACTCTGAGCTCAAATCCTGACTGTTGATTAAAAGTTGGGTGCATGATGAGATCTATACAATTGATTTGGTCCCATTTGAAAATCGTTTGATCAATGGGGTCCCATGGGTTCATTGACACTTAGTTCCCAAACCTCGATCCCATGATAAGTTCCATGAATATTAGCGTTTAGGTTCTTTTGGGGTGCGATAGGCCCTTTTTGGCCCCTGATAAGCACTTGAGTGCTTAAAACTTTACTTAGGCACACAAGGTCATGGTTTTTTTTACCATTTTCTTCAATCCACCTTGAAATAACTTGGAAATTTTAGCTCATAGGTTATGGAATCTCAACCTTTTCCTACTAACTTGCTCAATATCGACCTTATAACCTTGATGAACCTTCATACCAGTGGCAGGAACAAATGTGGTACTAACTTTGGCTCCAGCGGGGACAACATACCCCTGTGGTCTACTGAGAAATTAGAGCAAGTGCCTTCTTATGTTAGGTTATGGAGTCTGCCTCAAAATACATCTTTCTCATACCTAGAAACTGATATGATATGTGCAAAAATGATCAACATATTAGATGTTAGAACTCGATCAACTTACTCAAGTAACAAATGGTGAATGAAGTAAAATTAAAAATCCATGAACATAAATGAAAAGGAATTATTTATGTACATGGTAAGAGAATTTTGTAGTGATCAGTATTGCAAGAAGTGTTTGAGGAACCTCCCATTCACAGGAGCCCCAAAAAACTCTCCATCTAGCTGGCTAACTCATAAGTGTTGCTATCTTGGATTGCAACAACTTGGAAGGGTCCAAGCCAAAGATTGTCAAATTTTCCATGTTTCCCATTATCTTTCCTTCGAGCATCCCATTTCAGGACCAAATATCATGTCATGAAATTTCTTTCCTTGGCCCTTTTATCGAATATTTTTTTTATCCTTGCTTGGCGAACCTCAAAATTTATATGTGCCTGATCTCTCACATGCTAGACTTCAATTAGCTAGTTAATTATTCTCTACGTGTGATCTAATTCTTCCTCCTCATTTTGTAGTAGTTTGATCACCCCCCTCTAAGTATTCCAATAGTGGGGGACATATTCATACTGTAGGATGCCCTTTCGTTTAATTAATTTTGATGCTACATTTCAAAGGGAAATGGACATCTCCTTCAAAGTTCTAATCAGTCAAAATGTAATGATCTATCTCAATGATGTCACTGTTTATTCAAAGAGGAGATTTGATCACCCAAAGCATCTAAAGCAGATATTTGAATGATGTAGGAAGCATGGTATCTCATTAAATCCTAAGAAGATCATGGATCTGAGAATGCTCAAAATTTGATTGTCTCAAATGCTATCGAAAATGAATTCATTGCATAGATCTCGGTGATAGCTTTCCAAAGAAGCAAGAATCGTCTCAAACGGAGTTTGTATGAAAATGTTATGGCTCTTCAAAGTTTTGGTCAAATAGGGTCAAAGGGAAAAATGGGGTGACACGTGGCACAACTGAAAGGGTGACACATGGCATGTACGTACAAGTCATACAATGTTGACATGGAAACCCCATGATGTGACACATGCAGGTGGCATTGAAATCATAAAGGCACAAGTGGACCAAAATGAAAAGGACACGTGGCATCTGACTATACCATGATTTCACAGGTGGACCAATCGGGAGCCGCCATGTGGTAGTCCTGATTGGCTTAATAGTGGTTTTTTCTATCAAAACAATTATGGGTCGACCAGATTTGAACCCCCGACCTCATCCACACAATACCAAAGTCTTTACCATCGTACCATGGGAGTTATCACTTGACCATACATGGCGACATAATTATTTAAGTTTTAATATGGTATTAGTTGGATAAAAGGTTGGGGGGGCGGACCCCCCTGACCTTGGTGTATAAACATATTACAATCACATATTATATGCGGGTTTTTAAACTTTGGTTAATTCCATGAACTATATTTAACATATAGTTCTAACAAAACAACAAAAGGGGAGAGGTCCGTGAGGTCAAACCCGTGACCTCCTCCCACATTTACCAATGCCTCCACTGTTACACCAAAGGTGCCACTTATTACAACATGTGAACATAAATATATTATTTTTTCCCAAAGGTTTGGATAGTTGTTAGGGCCCACACCCTATTTAAGTTGTCACTCGGACCAAGGTAGAGGATAAAGTATGAAAAATTAGGACAAAGTACATATATGGATATGTGTTCCAGAGCTAGCATATTTTTTCATTGAAGTTCATGCCATATGATATCTAGACTGAGTTTTCTTTGTAATGCATGCCAAAGGGTTTCTTGAGGAAAGTATAGAGTGTGTATACTCATTTTTCTCATAATTTTGAGAGGAATTCAATGGTGCACTCAGTTTTTTATATTAAAAAGGTGATTGTAAGAACAAAAACATTTGAGCATTAATAAAGTGGTCTCTCGATTGGAAGTGGACCTGGAGACATAGCCCAAGATGGGTGAACTCCGTTAACAAATTTGTGTCATGTGTTTTATTATTGTTGTTCTATTTAGATCAATTATCTTCCAAGTTATTTATCATTGAAGTGATTTTGGATAGTTAAGTGAATTCATATTATTTGCAAACAGTCAAAGCAATCATTTATATTTCAAATCAAGTTGGATGTTTATGTGTATTTAAGAATAAATTAACATCTAAGGATTTTAGGATCATTCCGAGAATCTATAATAGATGATGAAGTTCATGCATTAGACCTTCAAAACTATTGAGATCAAGAAGTCAAGGTAAAAACCAATTGCATCCCAAAGAATGTACTATCACTTGATAAGCTATGATGCAAAGACCAACAATTCAACCGTGATTCATTTTATGGTCAACCTTGAAACCTTTGAACAACCCAAGTACATCAACATGGGCACCTTCTGTTCAGAGTTAGAAAAACATACATTTACATAGTTTTTAAAGAAGTATCATGATGTATTTGCATGGACTTTTGATGATCTAAAGACTTATGACACCCAGATAATTCAACATGTGATTCCAATCAAAGAAGGTGTCAAACCATTCCAACAAAAGATGAAGAAGATACATCCGACCCTTGAGCCTCTCATTCAAAAGGAATTAAAGAAATTTTTAGATACTGGGATCATCTTCAAGGTCCGTCATTCAACCTAGGTGTCGAATATGGTGCTCGTAATAAAAAAGTCAAGAGAAATCAGGATATGTATAGAATTTTGGAATATGAACTGAGATTCCAAAAAATACAACTACCTAGTTCTCCCCATGGAACAGATCTTGCAACTTATCTATGGATCTGAAATGTTCTCATTATTGGGTGGGTTTTCAGGATAGAAACTTGTTCTCGTAGTGGAACCAGACCGATATAAGACCACCTTCAAGATGAAGTGGGGGACATATGCATACCGTAGGATGCCTTTTGGTTTAACTAATGTTGGAAATACATTTAAAAGGGAAATGGACATCGCCTTTAAAGGTATAATCAGTCAAAGTGTGGTGATCTATCTCGACGATGTCATTGTTTATTCAAACAAGAGAATTGATCACCCAAAGCATTTGAAGCAGATATTTGAATGATGCAAGAAGTATGGTATCTCTTTAAATCCAAAGAAGACCATTTTTGATGTTTCAAAAGGTATTTTATTGGGACATGTTATTTCTAAGGATGAGATTTCAGTAGACCCAGAAAGAACCAAAGCTATTATGCAGATCCCACCACCACACATCAAGAAGTCCATGCAGTCCCTTTTTGACAAAATCGATTTTGTGAGAAGATTTGTTCCAAACTTTGTTGAAATCATAAAACCTCCCCAACAAATGATAAAGAAAGATGATCAATTCAAATGGGCATCCACTGAAAAGGAGGCTTTTGAGAACATCGTCAAAGGTCAAGGCCTCTGCAAACTGGTGACCAAAATCATGGATGTTGAAAATCAAGAAGAATATGTTTGGCAAGAGGAGCCATCTCTCTACACATAGTAGGTTCCCTATGTTCATGTTGTTTGTTGGGTATGTGTTATATTCTTTGCATGGTTAGAACTAGTGTCTATGTTGCATCAGGCACGCAGAGGAGTAAGAGGGTGGTAGAGAAACCCCTTTCCCGAGGAGTCACAGGGGGTAGGATCCCCCCTGTGCGAGGGTTGAGGGGAAACACCCCCGGAAAAAATTGGCGGTTTTTTGCGTCCATATTTTGGCAGTTTTTCGGCACATGGGTTTTACCGATAGTTTTGTATTTCTGGTTAAGGAATTAGGGTTGTTGAATAATATGGGTTATTGGATTATGTTTTTGGATGCTACAAAATACTATTTGTATATTGTATTTTAAACAATGTATGATGGTTAATGAATATAGAATATGTAGATTTTTCCGGTTTGGGTTTCCAGGGGAAAAATATCTCTGTAATGTGTGTATTTGTCATTGTATATTTTCTATTCTTTTATTGAAAATATGTTTACAGTAAATAATTATACAAGGTTAAAATCTACATTTGGTACCATATAAATTATTGGCTTCAGGGAGACACCTTTGTGGTTATGTATTTGGCTCGGGAATGTGATAATCCTTGTTACAGTGGGAGATTTGCGGTATTGATTCTTCAAGTGAAAATAAATGGGGAGCAGTTCGAAAATAGAGATCGATAAATTTAATGGGTAAAGTTTTGAGTTGTGGAAGCTCAATATGGAAGATCTGCTGGTAGACAGAGATAAATGGATCATGATGGATCTAGGTACTTCACCTTGATCCGGATTTATGTAGGAACACAATGAAATACAGAAATACACATAAACGCAG
>CBVK0101146793.1:0-13782 GCA_900067695.1 Picea abies | reverse complement strand
GTATCATCAATGGTAAAACGAGCACACCATCTTCTATATTCTAACAACATCTACCCTTCTAGCCTTATCACAACGGACCAACATGTCCACTTTGTGGGAATTGAACACGGGTGGAAATGATACAAAGATGCTACCCAACCACCCGATCTAAGAACCCGGAACCTTTAAACTCTATCTTAACCATTATTATCCCGTAATAATGATGAGACCATGTGCCTTATATATCATTGGAATGTAAATGACCCGTAAATATAATTGATTGTTGAAGTGTGAATGCTTATTAGTATGTATTTACAACGATAGATATTTTTATGTGACATGTGTCTATTTTTTATAGATTCGAGTTGGGTGAAGGGTACAAAGGTAATGGCCCTCTATGTGGCAATGAGTGGGTCATTTATGACTACCCAGGGGACTAGATCAAAGCAATTTTAGATGTCAAACCACTAATGAAGAAAAAAAAAAGTCCAATTCTATAAATATGTGTGCACCATGAATGAATGGCATGGCACAAAAGTGTTGTCTATAAATTTGTGTAATGTATTAGATGAAGGGTATGCCCATTTGAGCATCAAGTATATCAATATCTACACTAGGAGTAAGCTAATCTTGTAGCAAATTGATCTTCTTTTCTAGTCACAAATCTAATAAGAATCGATAGAAATTTGAGGCATCATTATACTTCTAGGATGATCCAAGATTTGTACATGGTGGAACAATGCCTTTAAGGGTTTTTCCCAATTCTAAGTTGACCCAAATCACCAAAAGTTTGATCAAAATTATGAATTGATGAGAAATATGACTTTTTGTATTACTAGATTCTGACCACTAGATGGAAGTTTGATACAAGATTAGATTACTCCCTTAGACTTGGGTGTGTGTGTGTGTTAATTGGGTCTTACTCAAGTGGTCAAGAGGAAAAAATATTATCCTCCCCACTTAAATTCAAATCTCGTTTGTGACATATTTGCTTTTCGTGAACCAATTGTTAATTGAAGCTCTTTGAAAACCATAAAAGAATATCTTACATGTGAACAACGATCAAATTTGAACCCGTTCCAACCTTTCTAAAGGCTTCCAACATGTCAGAGAAGGGTTTGTCCAAATTTTCCCTTCAAAAAAAATTGAAGAATTAAATTTTGCACGTCTATTAAGAAGTGAAAAACTAATTAAAATCTTTCAAAGAAAGGGTTACTTTTTAAATAACCCGCCAATATTAATTTTAAAATACACCAGGAATCTACCAAATCTAAAATTTATATTTATATTTAAGGATTTGAATTCGAAGAGTTGGCAAATTAATGACTATTCTTTGCTTTGATATGGATAGTTATTAGTACGTACTACAAAGTACATGTCATTCACCAACCAAACAAAGTAGCTACCACTGGCAGGCCCCTCATTCTGCATTGATCCCAGGGTCGGATCTTCTAGGCTGGAAGTTTCTACAACATTCTCGAATTTCAAAACCTGGGTTGTCCATGGAGGGTTCTATTACTAGACTAGAGTCGTCATTAACATGAATAAACATCCATTTCTAATGTTTCCCATTCTATTTTCCTATTACCATGCAAAAACTTACTTCACGCTAACATAACTTAACAGGTGTTAAGTGTTAAACATTCTTTCAAGAGCTATGTCTTTGAGTGTTGACTACATGAGTAAGTTAAGTAACCCATAGTTACATCCCTACATTTCTGCCGAGGCATAACTAGTTTTGACACTGCATTTTGACTTGCATTAATATTGTCATAGTTTTATAAGGAGCCTCCTTGCTTGGTATTTTAATAAATTTATAACTCAATAAGATCTATGTTGAATTAAATTATTAAAATAGGCCAAGTTCTAAGTTCATTATTGCTCAATATGTTTTCAAATAAATGTCTGAATGATAAATGTCTGAATGGATTAGGTGAGCTTTGTATTTAAGATTTTTTTAAGAATTGATAAACATAACAATTTGTTTGGGCTAAAAGTACGATGGATGACAATTTGTTTTTTGGCATGCAGTTCATTATTGCTCAATATGTTTTCAAATAAATGTCTGAATGATAAATGTCTGAATGGATTAGGTGAGCTTTGTATTTAAGATTTTTTTAAGAATTGATAAACATAACAATTTGTTTGGGCTAAAAGTACGATGGATGACAATTTGTTTTTTGGCATGCTCCTTACTCTTATGTCACCCAATCCAACATAAAATTTGGCTTTGTAGAAATTGATCATACGGACTTCGATTTTGGCACTACGAATATGACCACGTGTTGAACTGGGTTTCTAAATTCCTTGGCAGCTCCCTGAGCTTCGAACTCTCGACCTCAGAGCCTTGGGAAGTTCTATGCACTGGGAAACATGAAAACCTATTGACTCACTCTATAAACTAACCCTCAACAAAATTACAAATGCAATCACATTAACATCGCGGGAAAAATGGAGGAAATAGGTGTGTCGTGTGAACATGACATTGATTCCAATGCAACACGTTGGGATGTACCGTAACTTTACATGCCTTCATCCTGGCCAATGCACTAGAAATTGGCAGTTTTGTATCTACTACTTATTCAATGCAGTCCCATAACTCATAGTTAGCTTAGCTTNCAAATTACAAATGCAATCACATTAACATCGCGGGAAAAATGGAGGAAATAGGTGTGTCGTGTGAACATGACATTGATTCCAATGCAACACGTTGGGATGTACCGTAACTTTACATGCCTTCATCCTGGCCAATGCACTAGAAATTGGCAGTTTTGTATCTACTACTTATTCAATGCAGTCCCATAACTCATAGTTAGCTTAGCTAGAAATTTTTAAAATGGAGTCGATCAATCGACCTGGTGGCGGTGGTTTTAAGTTTCTTTATTTAAATCTAGAAAGTTGGCAACACATTGGGTGCACAGTTGCAAGGATTATGTGTACTTCCCAATCTCATTTCCCTCCAAGCCACACATGCTTCTTAATTCTATTCAAGCTATGTTTCTCCAACATTTTTTGCAACACATTGGGTGCACAGTTGCAAGGATTATGTGTACTTCCCAATCTCATTTCCCTCCAAGCCACACATGCTTCTTAATTCTATTCAAGCTATGTTTCTCCAACATTTTTTGCAAAATCGAACTTGCAAGAGAACTTTTGGCAATGAGTATCAATGCAGGAAGTTGAAACTTGTGTGCACCATCTTCTTGTAAAGGTAATGCTTATGGATTTTGATTATATTTCTTCTTCCCACACTCCCTTACTCTTTCATATATTTTACCTGCTAATTCATTCCATCACTTACTTATCACAGTGTTGGAAGACTGAGGTTGAGATCTGGATACTTTTCAGTTTTTCTAGCACATGATTGTTTATGGCATTGAGTAGTTGTACAAACTCGAGATTATACCTTCTCTTGTTATGGTCAGGGCTATTTTTCTTGTTTATTGTAATTTGTGAGTAAAGGCTTGACATTATGTTTATTTGATTCTACAACAAATTTTGTTTACATATTCATTTTTCTAACTAGAAATATTTGCTTTCTTTTAATACCTTTGTGCATTTCTTTTAATACCTCTGTGCAATTTTAAAGATACAGGTTCGTGTATAAAATCTTGCACATAATGTTTTGGGTAGAAACTTCTTGTTTCAAAATTCCAATTTGTCGTAGAAAAAATCACATTATCATTTCTTTCTTGAGAATGCTTAGAGCTAGCCTCTTAGGTTCTTAATCAACTTCAAATAAAAGTGGATTACCTAAAGCATATTTTTAAAGCAGTGATTTTGGTTTCAATCCCTAAACATTTTAAATTTGCAATTTTATCAACATTGAATTACGATGCGAGAGTTTTTTTTTAAATCTCTTGATACAAAACAACCATGGAAAAATATCAATCTGAACAATTGGCTGCGATCTCATTTGCATCCATGGAAAAATTTCAATCTCAATAATAAATTGGGATCCCAATCACAAATTTTTAATGTCAAATTCCGAAGAATAATATGTTTGCTTATTATCTTTCATTAAAACGTGTTCATTTATGTAAAATAAAAATAATTTTGTAGATATTATGAATTTGAAAGAAAATTTTAATTTTTTTGGAAGTTTTATTAAAATTTTATAACTTTTTAGGTAACCATTCTTTAAATTTTTAAGATTGTAAAGATTTGGAAGGATGATATTTTATTTTTTCAATTCTTTTTATGAGGGGTTTACTTAATATACACTTGTCAATTAAAATACATTTATTTTTTTAACTTTTCATTCTTGAAGGATTAGATGATTATATGCCCTTCCAACTAAAATTAAGATCAACCCTTCAAATTTAATCATTGCATGTGAATACCTCAACTACAATCTAATTTTTATATATAAATAAACTTGATAAATATTTAAAACAAATTCTTAAAAACTTATTAACAACCAACAGATTTAAGGAAATTCACTGCATCATCGATGACAGTGACAATGATGTAATGAAAGCAACTCGTATAATGATGAAAGATGCAAGCGTGGTTATCTTTTCGGGCACTAAATGTTTATTACGGATTTCAAATATTATCATATTATCTATAATTGTTTATTTTATTTTAAAAGATATATGACTTTATTTTTGTTGGGATAAAACACATCACAATGATTGGATGTAATGATTGTGCAGGCTTGGGGGGAGAAATTTTAAATTTCTAAACATAGTGACATTTTGATGCTTTTACTACTAAATGCAGCAATCACGGAATAAAAAATCATAATTACACATCATCTATAAAACCATTATGCCAATCCCTACACTTTCAGTTTCACCACATTATTTCCTTATTATTAGTGGTTGTCCTGAATAAAATATTGTTTAGTTTTGACTTATCATTGGGTTTATGAAAAAATAATTTATTAAATAAAATATTTTGAATTATTTTATTTTTTTTTAATTTGTTTTTAAAAATTGATAATATTATTTATGATAAGTATTGATTTGATAATATAGTTCTAATTTATAAGGTAATTGTTATTTTCAAAACATAAGCACAAAAGTAAAAATTATGAAAAAATCATAAAGTGTTATTTGTTAAGTGATAAAAAATGGTGCCCACTTTTTTTTTCTTCGTCAAGAAAAATGTCATTTATATTATAATAAATATAAAAAGTTTTCAGTACATAACGACAATCAAATTCAGCAAGTTTCCAACAAAATCAAGCAGTTTCCCAAATTGTTGTCACCTTAACAACTTACATGCACCAAAAGCATGAACAACACCTAAACACCAAACACAAAATAAAGAAGATTAGACATTTAAGTGCCTTTTAGGACCCAAGGCACCTTTTATTAATTGATAGTCAGCTCATATTAATTGTTACATCTATTCCCTACCTAACTTGAATTGGTAAAATATAGACCATGGTTGCAAATTTTATTAATTGATAAATGATGTGCATTAAATCACTATCATTAATACATAATCAATGATCCAGATTATTTTTTAGAATGAAGTGAAGGCAGAGATATAACAATGAAATATACAAAGATATTGCGAGATACACAAAAATGTTGCAATAAACACATAGATACAATAATACACAATTTTTATTAATGAGAGAATGTACGAAAACTGTAAAATTACAAAGTGAGTGACTTGCTAGAATGGTGGCATCTTATCTCTTAGAAGATATGTGATGGCTACGCTCATTCGCAAGAAGATGATGAAAATTACAATGAGGCTCTAGAGGCATTTTTAACATGAAGAAAATACAAAACCCTAATCCCGAAAGATGAAACGCCAAAAGTGATGTGGGCCCTGATGGGGTAAGTTGGTACGTAATCTTCCCAAGGGAGTAACTTTTGCATATGATCTTCGTTTGAAAGGTCTATCTGAGGACTACACATTTTGTTGCCACAAACTAGCTAAAGTCTATTGTGTGACTGTGGTGGGTCCAAAAAATGTTGTTTAGGGCCTCAAAATGGCCCCGAAAGTTTACGACTCGAAATGTTGTAGAAAAACTACCAAGATGGAAACCCATGTTTTGAGCCAGTGGAATAGGTGGGTGGTCTTTGATTTCCACCTGGATCAATCCTCCCCGCTTAAGAAGCAATGGTCTCCATTGCGTCAGGTCCCCGGGGAAGCTTTTGTTGAATCTGAACTTTGGTGAGTTGTTTGCCTTGCTGAAGAAGCTACCTTGCTTAACTTGTTGAAGGTTGTTATGAACCAATGTGGCTGCATGATCTGCCTAAGTGTGGGAGGAATTTGTCAATGAAGATGCAACATGAAGGGATTTATCATAATTTGATTTGACTAGGTAGTGTGGAGGCACCCCCGTAGGTTCAGTAGGAATAGTTTGGTGCTCTTCTACAATCTTATTTATATGCATTTGCAGGATAGAAGGTTCTTGGGCCGAGGCTACAGTGGTTGTAGTGTCCTTTTCTTCTAACCAGGTGGTGAAGAGGATAAACTTGGCAGTATGAGAGATTAATTTGCGTCAATGTTTTGTCAATACAGTAGTCAGAACTACCTCTGGTATCCTGTAGTGTTGACCCCCCAGAGTAACAATGACGCTACGGAGTCGAGCCTTATAAAAAACGTGATGCCTCCACATATATGGTTGGCCTAATAGAACATCACATAATTCCAGTGGGGAAACATCACACAGTACCTCATCCTTGAAGGGCTTGATGTCATACGACCGACAACACTGCTAGCTGACATGAAGATCTCATCCTTGGTGGAGCCATCCGATGTTGTATGGTTGCAGATGTGGGGTTGTCATAAAATCCAACTACTTGACGACCTCTTTTGAGATGAGGTTCTTCTAGCTTCCGCTATCAACAATGAAATGCAGCGGGGTCCCCTTCACTTACATTTTTGAATGGAAGAGGTGCTCCCCCTCCTCAGGAACCTCTGGTTCTTCTGGTTGGATTGTTGCGGTCACGACAATAGTAGTTGGTTATGCATCAATTATATGTCTCATTTTATTAGTGTCTGAATCGGAGTCTGAGTCGAGGCTCGGCTTTGTTTCTTTGAGCAACATTCATCGGTGTTGTGCCATGGGATTTTGTGGAAGTCGCACCACTCCCCAGTGTCCTTCATCTTCCCGTTACCCTTATTTTCTTGTGGCTTGGATTGGTTGTCTTGACTGCTCTGTGAGTTAGGGATGCCTTTACCATACTTTGGTTGTTGCGGATTTGCAGACCCAAATTCCCACTTGTTATGTTGCTTAAATTTATGTTCAATTTTGACAGCATATCTATAAACGACTCCCATTGATGAGATGTCCAGAAACTCCATTTCAATTTGGATGTACCTCTGTAGAGCCCCATGATATTTCATATCCAGATGTCGATCAGAGTCTTTGATACCCAGCTTGGTGCATAAGGTATGGAAGGTATTTGTGAACTCTGGCACTGTTTGGTCCCGCTTTTGATGTAGTGTGGTCCATCTGATGTACTAGTCATAATAGTTTCCCACATGGTAATATTGCTCCTTGGCCGCATCCATAAAAATATCCCAAGTGGCCTCGACCCCAAATATTCCAAACTCCTCGGTGGAACTCTGCTCCCAATAAGTTTCCCACCAATGTTTGACATGGGGGAGAGCCTTAAGGAGCGCAAATGTGATCTTTTCTTTGTTAGAAAAATTGTGAACAGAGAAATATCCTTCTAGCAAATTTAGCCATTTTTCCAAAGCATCCACATCGATATGACCTTCAAATACGGGAATATCAAAATTAACTTGTACCTTGAATGGAGTAGCATCTCCAAAGCGACTTCTTGATGAAGACGCGCCTGTTATTGATGACAATCTTTGAAGGATTTGGGAAAAATTCTCCAACATCTCATTCCTCTGTTGCGCGAGGGCTTCCGCAAGCAACAAATTGATGGGATCCACTGCTCCTGCATCTCTCTTTTCTTCCGCCATGGGAGGCCAGTTGGGATGACGAGAGTAGTTTTCCTCAAGGGAAACTAGCTCGAGACCCAACTCTCTGTACCCTGACCTCGTCGACGACATGCACTGAGAAACAACAATGAGCAACATGCTTTGATACCACTGATCCAGATTATATTTTAGAACGAAATTAAGGCAAAGATATAACAATGTAATATATAGAGACATTGCGATATGCACATAAATGTTTCAATATACACAGAGATACAGTAATGCACAATTTTTATTAATGAGAGAATCTACAGAAACTGTAAAATTACAGAGTGAATGACTCGCTAGAATGGTGGAAGCTTATCTCTGAGAAGAGATGTGATGGCTACACTCATTCGCAAGAAGATGATGAAGATTACAATGAGGCTCTAGAGGCCTTTTTAACATGAAGAAAATCCAAAACCCTAACCCCAGAAGATGAAACACCAAAAGTCATGTGGGCCCCGATGGGGTAAGTTGGTACGTCAACTTCCCAAGGGAGTAACTTCTGCATACGATCTATGTTCGGGCCACATGATAAATAGTTTGAAAGGTCTATCCGAGGACTACACATTTTACCATCACATTGGCTAAATCCTATAATGTGACTGTGGCGGGTCCAAAAAATGTTGTTTAGGGCCTCAAAATGGCCCTAGAAGTTTAGGACTCGAAATGTTGTAGAAAAACTGCCAAGGTGGAAACCTTTGTTTTGAGCCAGTGGAATAGGTGGTGGCCACCGATGTCCTCCTGAATCAATCAATCCATCTTTTGGAGGGCATAAGAACATCTTGAAACAAATAATGTTGATCCATGGCATTCAATACCCAATAGAAGGCATGAGTTAGTCATAAGAGCCAATGACTCACAATATGACAATGTTCATGTATTGTCTTGTGATTTGATCCATCAACCTCTACAACAAGTTGATAGATCAACATAATATCCCTCAAACATCTCTTGCATTTGAGCCCTACACTGCATTTTCGAGTCATCCTAAAACTCCTTGAAATCCCCCTAGAAGAGAATCTATCTAAGGCACTCTTCCATTCATTTCAACCACTTATAAAGCATCAAAACTATTCCTCTCCTCATTGGCTCTTGAAGCCATTTTCAAATCCACATTAATGGAGGTTTCCTTCCATCCAAATGTTGATCTCAACTCTCTAAGATTTCCTCATAATTGTTTGTTCTACTATACATTTTGAAATTGATATCATTCGAGATAGATAAACCTAGCATGGACTAATCTAGGAAAGTCGTCGAAGAACCCATGTATGTTCCACTACACATAAGGGTGCAAGAAGAATCACCTTTTTCAATGAGACCAAATCATGTTGCACCTCTATGGTTGGGTAGAAATAATAGGGAAGACATAGGGGGTAGACAAAGCCAAGTGTAGACATCAAATATACCATAAATAATATTTGAAAATGGTTTGTAGTCAACAGGAGTAGAAACACGTCCAACTTATTACTTGAATTCAAAACTTTCCATAACAAATCATTTGAACTTCTTCAAGACCAATAGTTCTTCACATTATCTGCAAACTCTATCGGAAATTGCGACAACCCTAACTTATATTTCCTCTTGTATTTTTCAATATAAATATGAACCTTTCTTGAGATATAAATCTTTAAAGTTTGTCAAATCTGCAAATTTAAAATATAGTATTTTACATAAATATTTTATATTCTTGAATTGTTATGTCTAGTTTTCCATATTATTACAATTTTAGAGAGCTTTTTCAATTTTAAAAAATATGTAAATAACATGTAATAAGATCTCTAATAAAAGTTGGTTTGTTCTTACTAGTAGGTTGGAAGGCCAAGTGGGTTGGTCTAAGATGGAAAGGGCATATAGCCTCCAAATGCATGATTATAGTAGTATTTCTAGTTTTGAAAATCTAAAATCCAATCATTTTAAGTTTCTAATTATCCAAATCACCGATCCCTTAAGTTTGTGAATATTCTACAAATTTAACCTCTACAAAGAGAAATGGATATCTAAACAACGAGCTTCCTATGAATACTAGGAAAATCTCAATAGTACCCTACGAATTAACCTTAGCATGCTCTTCTACAACGAGAAATGGATATATAAACAACAAGATTCCACTAAACGCTAGGGAAATCCCAATAGTACCCTACGAATTAACCTTTGCACTCTCTTTTAAACCCTTGGTAGTTTCCAAACCGAAATGATATGCTTGTATGGTCTAGTAGATACTTGTGATAAGGTGGAGGCTCATTAAATGAATGGGGGATAATTGGAGACGAGAAAATGAAACTCGTCAATGTATTCACTAGCACTTATAGTTATTTTCTATTATTCTGGTTATATGTGTGATTTAAAGTTTTTAAGTTTGACATTTGGTACACACTACATATTTATACTTATATAGTTTGAGTGGGTTTAATAGTTAAGAACATGTGTTTCTTTTCAAGAGGTTATAAGTTCAAATCCAGAGAGAGGTAGGGTATGCATACCTTTGTATGCATACCTTTGTATGCATAAATTTTGAAAATCTCAATAATTAAATCAATATTATATTATTTCTTATTAAAAAAACTTTTATATAATAATCTCCAAAATTCACAACATTATATTATTTGAAAGCTTGACATCAAACATTTATATTATAATAAATATTTCAAATATTAATTTATTTAAAAAAATATTTATGAAACTTTTTATAATAAATATCTCTCCATGTATCTTGCAAACATTAAAGACGAAGAATAACTAAATAAAATATCCTCATTATTCTCTTTTCTCTGAAATACGACGATTACATTAAAGACGAAGAATAACTAAATAAAATATCCTCATTATTCTCTTTTCTCTGAAATACGACGATTAGATAAAAAACAATATGCATATTTTAAAATTTATGATGGATAATATATTTAGATTATGAAACTTTACAAATTTTCTTTAATAAATTATAAATTAAAAACTTATGTATTTGGAAATATCATTAAAGTGTAGCTTTTTCTATTTTTATTTATTATAATAGAAGATTAACATCTCTTGAAACAACTAAATGTCAACTTAATTTTTCAAATGCATCTATGTAAATGACATCCCTATAAATTGTAACAAGCATAATCTAAGTTAGTCTGTTAATCTATAATAATAAAATATAGGTTGGGAAGAAGAAAAAGATGCATGGACAACATGCCTGATTCCCAACCTGGATCACAAATCTGGAAACTCATAAGAGCCGCAATCCCCTTCTTTAAGGAGCATCTTTCGTGGATCCTTGGAAATGGAAAATTGATCAGGCTATGGAAAGATCCAATTTGGGGAGTTGATATCACCTCCCGAGAGGTAGAACTTGGGGACCTGAAAAGATGGTTGATTGCCGAGCAAAAACGTACTCTCTTCGACATCTCAATATGGAACGAAAATGGTAGTTGGAAGGAGTGGATTCTGGGAGGTGTCCCCACTCAAATGTCCAATCAAGCTCAAGTTTTGATCTCATCCCTTAAAGGAGCAACACCTATTCTCAGAGATATTCCAGACAGTCGTGGCTGGGGAACAGATGGGTATTCAATAAAAGAAGGATACAACACTCTTCTCTCCTCTTTAAGGGTGATCCCGACTTCAACAAAATGAAAAAATGTTTGGATCCAGGACGCTCTGCCCAAAATAAACATCTTTATTTGGTCCCTAGCACATGGAAAAATCCTAACTTAAGGGTGATCCCGACTTCAACAAAATGAAAAAATGTTTGGATCCAGGACGCTCTGCCCAAAATAAACATCTTTATTTGGTCCCTAGCACATGGAAAAATCCTAATGGGAGAAAACCCGATGAAAAGAGGTTTCCACTGTCCCTTCAACTCTTCCCTTTGCTAAAATAGTCAAGACATCATCCAACACCTCTTCTGGGACTGCCCCTTCTCGACAACAGTCTGGAACGCTACTTATGGAGATCTGAATCAACAAATAAGATGGCCTTCTTATCTACAACCCTACTTGGGAAATTGGGAAAAATTATACCAGGGCACCTTTCGGGGAAAACCAATATTCAAAAGATTATGGAAGTCCCTCCCCAAGTACATTTTCTAGCAGATCTGGTTAGCAAGAAACAAAGAAAATTTTCAGGGAAAAAGTTCCCATCCCCAAAGTGTTGTTGGCAAGGCCAAAACGCTTCTCCCAAGTACATTTTCTAGCAGATCTGGTTAGCAAGAAACAAAGAAAATTTTCAGGGAAAAAGTTCCCATCCCCAAAGTGTTGTTGGCAAGGCCAAAACGCTTCTCTCAGAGGTAATGAGCATTAAATATATGAACATAGAAGATCCGTCCAACTGGAGTAACCCAGAAAAGGTTTGGATCATAAGCTTCAACCTTCACTTTGGTAAAAATTCTCACTCAATGCAAAGATCGCGCTCGCAGCTTCATACTCTTCATAGCATAGATGATTGTATTCAAAATCAACCTGATCATACACTTTGTTTTGATGGTGCTTCAAATGGAAACTCAGGGGAGGTAGGTGTGAGGGGGGTTCTCTATGAACCCCGAGGAAAATGAATTTTAAATTACTACTGGAATATCGAGAAAAACACCAATAATAAAGCAGAGGCTTATGCATTACTCAAAGGACTCCAACTAGCAATTTAGACCCACCAAATTTCCAATCTGAATGTTATAAGCGACTCCAAGACAGACATAAGGATGATGGTCCAGGTAACCAACGCAAAAAATATGATTCTAAAAAGAATTATTGATCGAATATGTGTAGAATCAAGGTCCCTCAAGCCAATATTCTTTCACATTCTGAGGGAAAATAACATGGCAACAGAAAAATTGGCAAACGAGGCCATAGGGAAACCTCTTGGAACCTTAGGGTTGGAGGGTTTTGAAGCAATAATAAAGCAGAGGCTTATGCATTACTCAAAGGACTCCAACTAGCAATTTAGACCCACCAAATTTCCAATCTGAATGTTATAAGCGACTCCAAGACAGACATAAGGATGATGGTCCAGGTAACCAACGCAAAAAATATGATTCTAAAAAGAATTATTGATCGAATATGTGTAGAATCAAGGTCCCTCAAGCCAATATTCTTTCACATTCTGAGGGAAAATAACATGGCAACAGAAAAATTGGCAAACGAGGCCATAGGGAAACCTCTTGGAACCTTAGGGTTGGAGGGTTTTGAAGTCTTAGCCTCCTTATCCTAATGTGTCACATGACCAGGAGCCAGCATGCAAAGGCTAGAGGAGGAGCCACTTGGAGCTCCAACACGAAAGGGGACAGGTGGAGCAGGCATGTGGCCAGCGCAAGTGGGGAACAGTGGAGAAGACAGGTGACAAGTGTGAAACTGATGACTCGTCAGCTAAGGACAGACGGGTCTAACAGTTTATTCTTCGGCCTCATTATGGTTTCGAGTGGTCAGCTAATCCGTTCAATCGAGCTCATGGGAAATCAAGGGATGAAGGCTTTGATGTAGATAGATCGTGCGTGCAACAACCCAAATGCACAAATGATTAGCCAGGATGTTGTTAGATCCATAATCAAGTTCGCGGATATGAAGGCCTCAAGTACATCACACCAGGTAGATTTTGTGACTTATGACACGAACTCGTCATTGATCGTCACATGGGGAAATCTCGGTCAGTTCCTGTCCTTGCTGGGGGAAATTCTATTTGTGGTTTTGCTCCCTCTGAATTGCATAGGTTGTTCTGTCCCGATTGTCTCTCAGCGAATTTCCTCCGAGATATTTTGGGCTCCCCCTCATTACTCGTCTCTCCCACCGCCTCACCCTCTGACTTTTCATTGCTTCGTCCATACCTTTAACCCGCGACCTCTGTTGATATCTTCTCCGCCCAACAATTCCCTAATTCACAGGAAACCCAATTTGTTGCAGCATTGTGTCCCTCCCTAGCAGCATGGAA